>CAUYQV010062024.1:0-22281 GCA_963574575.1 Galagoides demidoff
ATATATGTTATTCAGTACATACACGAGTACTGTCTATGCCAAAATTAGACTGCAATGATCCTAAGACTCTTATAATTAAATAATTACCCATTATACCTTTATTTATGCCAAAGAGCCTCGTGTACCCTGTGTGACCATTCCCTCTTTGGTTTCAATCATCCGTGTCTTACCTTAGGCATACACCGCTTTGTCTGGAGTGTTGAAGTAGGGTCTCCCTGAAGAAGCTGGCCAGGCTATCCTCATGAAGAACACCCTTCATACCCTTCTTACCCTGGAACCCTGCTCACTGCGCCAGAATGTTGCCATAAGGGTCTCACGACATTTGTTGTGGAGAATAAGCACACTTATTGAAATTGTGTTTTAAATAAAGGTGACCATCTGCTTGCTCAGGAAAAATGGCTTTTTTGACCAGAGGCATATAGGTGTTTCGCCTACAAGGGAAGGCAGGGCCTGCGGGGAGATGGGGTGCAAGCCCTCATCCAGGGGAAGGTAGGACGTGCAGGGGAGATGGGGTGCAACCCCTCATTCAAGGGAAGGCAGGGCTTTCAGGGGAGATGGGGTGCAAGCCCTCATTCAAGGGAAGGCAGGGTCTGTGGGGAGATGGGGTGCAAGCCCTCATCCACCTGGGACAGATAGGGTTGGACACCAGCAAGAAGCGTTCAGCTGAAGTGTTTAATAACTTGGTAAATAACTTGGTAAATAACTTGCTCCTGAGTTTGGAGCAATGAAAGAATGGAGGGCTGTGGACATAAGAGAGCTTCATGCCCACTTGCAGATCTCTGTAGATTTCACGGAACACATTCCTGTGGTGTTGGCCCCGCTGAGGGGAGCAGCACTGCCTGCACCAAAGACACAAAACCCACCCAGATCATTTTCCCTTGTGGAGCAAAAGCCTGAAGGTGCTGGAGGAAAGACAGAAAACACTGTCCCACTTAGGGCACCCTGAATCCACTGAAGAAGGGGAGCCGTGACAACCCCATCCTAGGGGAGGGATGAGCCACACGCTGGGCCCAGGTCTACAGCTGAGGATGCAGCCAGACCCCCAAGATCCCAGGACTTAGGGTCCCATTCACTGTCAAGCATCTGTGACAAGTGACACTGGGATATGGCTGGGAGGTAAAGAGACACCGGCTCCGAGACTTGGCACAAAGGTAATACTCAGAGTCAAGGGTGGATCAAACACTGTGAAAAGCCATCACCAGGACAAACACAGAGTAATGCCAGTGGAATTTGACGACTGAGGGGTAACCACGCAACCACAAACTCTAACCCAACTCAACTGATGTGATTAACTCCAAACCTCATGGTAAAGGAGCAGCAACACCAAGGGCATACCCATCTCCAAGCATAAAACTAATGACCCCAGTCTCTGCTGTCTGGGGTCCTTCACGTGGTATCTGGACCTCGAAAGTTGATGTCCTGTTTAAAAACAAAACTACCGAAAAAACCTCTAGAACTAAAGAAAGAGCTTAGCAAGATCTCAGTATGAAGTCAATATGCAAAAATGAGTTGTATTCTTTCATCCTAGCAACAATGAGAATTCTACAGTCTCAAAAACAGCACCATTTACAACAGCACTTGAAAGTGAAAAGCTTGGGTATAAGTATAACCCAAAAGGTGCAGATTCTGTGTGCTGAAGACTACAAAATGCTGATGAAAGAAATCAAAGAAAATGTAAGTAAATGTAAAGGTGTACTATGTTCATGGATTGAATATTTCAGTATTATTAAGGCGTTAATTCTTTCCAAATCGATCTCAATATTCACACGTCCTGATCATTTTCCCAGCAGAATTATCCATGGATGTTGACAACCTGATTCAAAAAAATTTATATGGAAATGCAAAGAAACTAGAATAGTCAAAATAATTTAGAAAAAGAAAGTTATAAGACTCCATCATCTGACTCCACTTATGTTACTGTATGTTTACTACTGATAGCCTGATTTTACTACAAAACTATAGCAAAGACACTGTGATATTGGTGCAAGGGTAGACTTGTAGATCAATGAGCAGAATAGAGAGCTCAGGAGACCTGTGTAAATACTACGTGCAGTCAATTGAGTTTCAGCGTTTCAGCGAGGATGTGAAGGAAAATTGATACAGTAAATACAAACGTCTACATCAACCACAAGACATCCATGTGCAAGAAATGGACCTAGCACACCTGCCTCGCACACTAATGCACATGGTTCACTTGGAGTTTATTTTCGTATGAACACCAAAGGAGTCACAGGCTTTAATGGAACTATACAAGTTCTGGGAGAAAATCTTTGTAGTCTTAGGATAGTCAGGGTCTTCAATCTCAGCATTGCTGCCACTGTGGGCCAGACAGCACTTTGCGTGGTGGCTGCTCTGTGCCCTGTATGATATTGTGACATCCAAAAATGTCCCCAGACAGGGCCAAATGTCCTCTGGAGACAAAATGCCTCTAAGTTGAGGACCAGTAGTGTAGACAAAGAGTTTTTAGCTGTGACACCAAAGCATAACCCATAAAAGAAACAAACAGAGAAAAGATACACTGGACTTTGTTACATTTAAAACTTTTTGTCCTAATAAATTCAGTGTTAAGACACGCTGGTGAGTCAAATCGCAGGCCGGGAGAAAGTATTTGCAAACCACATATCAGGTAAAGAATCTGCATTCAGAATATATAAAGAATTCTCAAAACTCCAACAATAAGAAAACAAACAGTGCAATTTTTAAAAATCAGCAGAAGGCTTGAATAGACATTCCACCAAAACAGAGATACAGATGGCAAGTAAGTCCACACGAGGATGTCCACACCATTGGCCATGAGGGAAATGCAAATTAAAGCCACAAGGAAGTCCATCTGTGAGGTCTGACAATTTAGTTCCCAAACTTGTCCCAGAAAAAGTGGTACATCTCTCATTGCTGAACATCAGTGTGGTCCCCTTTGAGGCCCTCCCCTGGGGAAGCTGGGCACTGACACCACCACCTAGTCCGCCGTCCAAAGCAGTTTTGGAACTCTTTTTCTGGAATGCCCATGAGAGCTGTCATCCTATTACCTTGACCCTCCTGACGGTCACCAAAATGTCTTCTGCTCAATATTTCCTTTATTTGGGGGCAAAAAAAAAAGTTACTGAGGGGCCAAGTCGGATGAGTAGGGAGGGTGTTCCAAATGGTTGTTTACTGGCTAAAATCTCCCTCACAGACAGTGCCCTGTGAGCTGCTTGCATCGTCCTGAGGCAAGAGCCACACCTTCCTCATGCCAAGATTTTCAGTTAAGATCTTCCCAGCTGTTTCTCTACCAATGTTTACTTGGTCTGTTTTGCTTCTTACAGTCAGCTGATGATTTTGACACACAATTCAACAAATTTTTGCAATGTTTTCTCAGTTCTGCTGGCTACTGACCGCCTTGACCTCTCTTCATCAGTGACACTTTCTCTCCCCTCAGAAAAACGTTTAACCCATTTTGCACACTTGCTGTTTTCTTCATGGCTTTATCCCCATAAACTTAGACTAAGATGTCCCTGCTTTCATCTCCACTCTTGCCAAGTTGAATAAGAAATTTAATGTTTTTTCATGGCTCTAATTCAAGCTTCAACATTCTCATAATAACACACAAAAACACACAAGAGAATAATGAACATCACTCCATAAAACACCACCACACGCTGACACAAACAGGAACAAATACACCAAGGTTATGAAACCTTACCAAGCTGCTGGCACAGTGCTGCCAATGTAAGCACACAGTGGCAAGTTCTCTAACTTAACTGTCAACTTTGTAGATGTGTATATGTGTGTTACAAGGGCTAAAATTAGAACAAGATAATAACAGGAGACAGACCGGACACCATCCAGCGCTGATGAGGGTGTGGAGCAAGTAAAACTCACATATCGTGTAGGAGGGTCGGTGCAGCGGGAGCCTGTGGGTGAAGGGGCAAGGGTGGGGAGGGAGCACCCCAGAAGGCTGGGAGGCCACATGGGGCTGGGCCTGCGTCAGCTGCTGCCTGAGGCCGCAAGTCCAAACCTGCTCCAGGGGTGTGTGCATGAGCAAGTGTGTTTCTGCGTGTGTCTGTGCATACGTGCCTGTTTGTGCACGTGTGTCTATGTGTGTTGTATCTGTGTGTGTCTGTGTGCAGATATGTGTCCATCTGTATACGTTTTCCTCTGTGTCTGTGCACACATGTGCAGCACAGCCCCGGGCTGAGGGGTGCAGGCAGGGAGGCCGGCTGGGTGCCGAGCTGGTGGCAGGGCTCAGGTGCAATGGAGCAGAAAGAAGCTGGAATCCAGCCCCCGCGGCAGCCCAGCCCTGCCCAGAACAGGTTCAACCTGAGCCTGCACTGCCCGCTGCCCTGGGGGCTGCGGGAGGCCAGGCAGGGAGTGGAGCAGGGCCCCACACTGGCTGAGCCTGCCTGGCTCACCGCCTATGGCCGCCCCCAACCCCACCCAGTCCCTCCTCAGGCTATGCTTCTGCTGGTCTGAGGCTGTGCTGGGTCCACCCCCAGGCTCCTTCATAACACCCCAGGCCTCCTCTGCAGTCCCCATCCACCACATGTACCAGCTCTAATCTGGGCAATGGAAGCCCCACATCAGGTCAACTCCCAGCGCCTTTAAGAGCTTGGAAAGGCCAGGAATCCCAGCTGAGAGGACAGTGTCCCAGAGACCCTCTGCCCACCTATCTGCCTTCAACTTTCTCACAGATGGGGCCTGAGGCCAGAGGGGCACTGAGGATGGAGGGTGATGGTGACATGGGAACAGGCTCCTCAGTCCCCATCCCCGCCCCAGGCCAGGCCCAGCCCAGGCCCAGCGCCACTGGGGGAGGGCGGCTGCCCCGGGCACATGCCCACTGCTGCGCCCAACCCAGCCAACAACCTGCCCTCTTTCTTTTACTTTTCCAAGTGGAGCATCTATTAATTTTAATGACTGCCTCCTTCAAGAAGGAATGTGAAGTGAGGTGAGAGAAACAGACCTCCTGGACATCTGAGTCGGCCTGGGGCAGCAGAGACAAGGACACCCATCAGAGGGCGTCAGGCAGGCACAGCACACGCCTGGCAGCACTCAAGGTGCTCAATGACAAGGAGCAGGGCCACTCAGCACCCCACAGCACACACTCCCACAGACTGCAGCTGGCATGGCAAGAGCTTAGGTCTTTCAAGCAGACCTGAGAGGGCCACCGGCACATTTGTGGCAGCTGCCCGGCTCATGGACGGGTGAGGGAAAAGGAAGCCTGCGCTGGGCCCCACTGCCACACATGGACATCCCACAGAAGCTGGGCAGAGTGGGCCACACTGTGTGGCCATGCTTACATGAAGCTCTAGAACAAGCCTGTCCTGCGGCTGGGGCAAGTCTCAGGGAAGCAACACTCTGGTGGAGACTGGGGAGGACCCACTGCAGGCATGCACGGTGTCAGCCTCACCAGTGTGGACTCTGATTCCTGGAGTGTCTGCACCCCAATTAAAAGCAGCTCACCCTGCTGCCCCTAGATGGGATCTTCTAGGGTGCCTTGGAAGAGCCTGAAGGAGAGGGGACCCCCAGGCTGGGCTCAGGGCGCTCAGTAAGCAACTTGGGCACCTGTATTCCCAGAGCATACCCCCATAGGGGGACTGCCCACCCAGACACCCCCCTTGGGAGCTAGCCCAGGAGCCTCTGGGGCCAGGGCGTCTGGGGCCCAGGGCTCCCACTGCTGACCTGCTCCTCCAGGCTGCCCACCTCTGCTGGCCTCCCATCCCCACCACTTTCTTCCAGCCCCAGAGGCAGCCAGGCTGTGCTCCAGGGAGGCAGGCAGTGCTGAAGTCACCCTGCCCCAGGCACTCTGCAGGAGATGCGTCAGGGGTCAGGTCACCTGACAAAGGACTGAGACTCACCCCTCCACATTCCACCTGGGCCCTGCCAGTCCATGCCTCTCTCTGCAACATCCATAGGTCAGGCCAGGCCATGGCCTCAGGCTCCCTCATGCCCAGCCAGCCTCCCTCACTGGCTGCCCTCCAAACACCAGGAGTCAAAACATAAGGCTCCTTCTCTCCTCTGACAACCCTGCTGGCCCACTGCTGCCCTGGTGACCCTCCAGAAGGAGGGCAGGGCAGGGGGCTCAGCATAAGCCAGAGCAGGGAGGACACGCTGGGCCAGGAGGAAGGGTGCAGACTGGGCCCCCTGCCTCTGATGGCACACCCATGTGTTTCAACAGAGAGTGCTAAGGTCTGATGGGAGGTGCATCCCAGGGAGGCTTCCTGGAGGAGGGGCTCCCAGAAGGTCCATGTGAATTGTTCTGGCAGAAAGGTGGACCTAGCAGAGAGGGGCTGGGGGCAGGTAGAGAGGTAGGTATTGAGAAGTGTGGCGGTAGCCCCAGGCAGCTGAGTTGACAGCCCCCCCTGTTTCCAGAAGCCCGTGGCCCTGCCTGGGGCCTCTATAGGGCTTCCCTGGTCCAGACCTAAAGGCTCAGCCCAACTAGCTACAGGCTGACCAGAGAGGTCATGTCAGGACTAAGAGCCAACAAGGAGCCAACTGACTGCCAGGGAGTGGCCAGGGAAGGGCCTCCCACTCCAGCCAGCCCCACTCCCCCAGCAGAGAGGCCCATACAGGGAGCTGGTCCTGGCCCCGACAGGCCAGGAAGCTCATCTGGCATCCCCAGAGTGCCAGACTGCCCAGGAAGTGTTCCGGCCGGGTGAGGATAATTACCTGGGGAAGTGCCAGGCTCTGATGCCCTCTGGGGTTGGGGAGCCATCACCTCCAGGGGGGTGCCAAAGGGCGGCAGAGCTGAGAGTGCCGTCTCAGAGTAGGGTCTGGTCAACAGGTGCACACCACACTGACCCATACTGCTGAGAAAGCTGTATGTCCAGGGCCCCTCCATGCCCACCCCTCCTTGCCTGCCTGCCTCCCACAGAGTCCCCGCTCTGGCCTGGGACAGAAAGACCCAGGACTGTCCAGGTCTCCCCTCAACAGCTTGCATCCTTGCACAAGCTGGTCCTGCCTCAGGCCTCAGTCCTCCAGCTCCTCCTGGGCTTGGGCCAGAGAAGGGGTGGGGGGGTGGGGTCAAGTTGGGACCTGGATGTGGGAAGGGTGTGCTCCCAACCGCTCAGGGCTCCCAAAACCCGGCATGTGTGGGACAGCTCTGCCTGCCAGCCCACAAAGGGCATTCAAATGAGAGACAAATATTTGAGGCCTGAGACAAACCCTAGCCCAGAGCTGCTCCCAGGCCCTTATTTGAGTATTAATTGGATTTCATTTAGAGATTTGCATGCCTATCAATTCAGGCAGTGGCCGCTGGGGGCCCCACCGCCTGGACAGATCCTAGGCTCCCAGGCAAATGTCAGCTTGGTGGGGGTGGGGTGGGTGGGTGACAGAAAAGAGACCAGGATGTCAGGGTGGCTGCTGCCCTTCTGAGCAGTCCAGGATGGCACAGCCTGGGCCATGGCCCACCCAACCAAGCCAGGTTCTTGCTAAGCAGAACAAGGAGACTGGCTGTAACCTGAACCCCACACCACCCAGGGCAGGACAAGCAAGCAGGACCCTAGGTAACTCTGGAGACCAGCTCCTAACACCCTTGGGGACCGCCGCCCCTCCTTGGTCTATGCAAAAGTCCACATGTCCCTGTCCCATGATCTCACAAAAAGGTAGATATGCAGGGACCCTCTTGGCAATACAGCCTTGAGGAGGGCCTCGCATCTACCCCCCCAAAAGGTCCCCCAAAGGTTGGAAGCTTGGTGGCCAGGCTCCAGGAAGGTTTGCTCAGAAGCCCTCTGGCCCGCCCTCCTGGTGTCCCAGGGCTGGCCACAGCAGACATCTTGCCCTAGGCTGCGAGAGGACCTGGGCAACTCTGTCCACAGCCCATCTGCCTTCTACAGGAGGGTCCCAGCAGGGGTAATGGTTAACCCAAGAGGACCAGCTACAACTAGGGATTGGCAGGGAGAGGGAAAAGGCCCCCTGAAGGCTGAAATTTCTAGGAAGTCCTTTCGTTTCTGTTAGGGGGTGAATTTTATGCCCCTCAAATTCAATGAAGTCCTAACTTCCGGCACCTCAGCCTCAGCACGTGACTTTATTTGGAGATGGGCGTCTCTACAGAAGTCATCAAGGTAAAGAGAGGTCACTAATCCCTAATGCTGGGGGTACTTACAAGAAATGGAGGTGAGGATACAGAAGGACAGCTAGCTGAGGACCCAGGGAGGTGGCTATCTGTGCCTCCAGGAGAGAGGCCCCACAAGGGACCTACCCTGCAAGCCCTGATCTTGAACTTCCAGCTTGCAGAAGGGTGAAAATTTCTGCTGTTCAAGCAGCCAGACTGGCAGCCGGGCTGACCACACCTGGCTTCTCCCACTGTCAAGGCCCCAAGCCCACCTTTAGGGCATTAATTAAATTCTGGGGCCCACCTTTCCTGTGGTGTCACCCCCTTGGAGAGAGGGTCCTGGAAGGCACAGTCAGGCAAGACCTGGCCACTCCCTCAACCCTCCCTGACCTTCTTGCAGGGCAGTGTCCAGGCCCCAGGCTGTGATCCAGCCCCTGTGTGACACTGGACTGAGAGGCAGGCACACACCCACTCCTCCCTCGCTGACCATGGCCTTCCATGAGGGCTGCTCTGGGGAGCTGACAGGTCACCTGCCAGGCCCCTCCTGGGAACCTGGGAGGCTGGAGGTTCACAGCGCTGGTCATGGTGGCCTCTTTCAGCTTTTGAGAGGCAAGGTCCTTCCAGCCTTGGCAGGGACACAACTGGGACAAGCAGTGGGTGGGTGTCAGAGCCTCCTCCTGACTGATTCACCCCATTAATCACAGTTGGGAGTTGTGGGGATAAAAGATGGGGTGGGGGGCCTGGGGAATGGGCAGCTGTGGGGGCTCCAGGACAGGCAGGCACCCATGGGCAGCATCCTCCACCCTGTTCTCTCCTCCCTCCTGCCCCACAAACCCCAATTCAGCTCTCATGGCCCCTCTCCCCAGGCCTGGTGTGTGGCAGGCCTAGCTGTCCTCCTACTCCTTCCTGAGACATGTCAGCAAGACCCTCCATTTTATCAGAGGATCAGCAAGGATGGTGCCCTCCAGGGGCCCAAAGAGGTATCATGGGAGGGGCTTCAGGCCCTGCTGTGGCTTTTTGAACTTCCAGATGCCTGTGGGCCTCAGGCAGGTCACTTAGTGCCCTGAGTCTGGGAGACACACCAGAGGGGGCAGGGAGGGTGGGCAGCCTGTCCAGCCCCAGAGCCGCTGCAGTTGTGCCATGGCCCTCCCAGTGGGCAGCCTCCTCCCTATTGCTCTGTCCTCCTGACCTCCAGGCTCCCTCTTGTCTTCTATGGGCTCCCTGTGGACCTGAGCTATCCAGTGAGGGCAGCCTGCACACTGGGCACACAGATGGCAGAGCCCCACCTGGCTCCACCCCAGCACCCCTAGGGAGCCACCTGTCCCCCACTGCCCTTGCTGCTGTGCAACGGGGTAATGGGACCAAGTTTGACTCTCCTGCCTCACCCCTCCAACACCTGGCTCTGCACCCCCAAATGCTGTGTCTATGGCTGGGACCCTCCTCCTGAGTGCTACCCACCTTGTCCCAACATCCTAGGGCTCCCTTTAGCCCACAGGGACACCCCAGGGCCTGCATCAGCCTGGCCTGTGGGTTCCCCTACCCTTCCCCACCCATCCAGCATCCCACCTCTTCCTTCCAGAGAGTCCTTCCAAAGTTGGTCTCCTAGACTCAGTGCCCTGGGGCCCTCCCTGCTGGTCAGCATGTACAAATAACCCCGCTCCAGGGCCCTACCTCCTGGGGAATCACCCTGGGATGCACAACCAGGGTACCTGGAGGCAGTGCCGCCGGGATGGAGGGGGCTGGCAGAGAAGCAGATGGGTCTCCTGATGACCACTGACCACTGCTGACCGCTGACCCGGCCTCATGGAACAACCCATCGTGTTGATGACTTACTCAGAGAGCTGACTGTTCCTGAGGGATGGACTCCATGTTCCTGCTCAGGGCAAATGCAGCAGGGCTTAGGGGCAGCTCCCAGCTCTTGCCAGGGCTCATTCTGGTTGGCTGGCCACCTTCAGACACAGACACACAGCCAGCTATATGGAGGAGTAGTACAGGTGTGTGGGCACCAGGGGCCCCACCCCGTCCTGAGTTGACAGGGTCCACTTGCTCTGCTGCTTGTCTCTGGCAGGGCAGGGGCTGGCTGATGCAGGGACCTCCCCACACGTACCCCAGCCCCAGCCCCAGCCCTGGGGGTGATGGCAGGGCTTCACAGGCCCCCGAGCTGAGCTTGGTTTAAACCCCTGCTGTTGCCGTGTTGAAGTTCTGAATTCTCAAAGTTTTATCTTCGAGCGTGTGTTTTGCCAGTGAAGGTCCATGAGACACTGGAGCACACACATAAGCCTGAGAGGGAATACGCAGGGCACCACTCACGTGTCCATTCTTCACCCCATTCAAGCGGCCCGTTCACAATGCCCATAAGAAATGGTGGCAGTGGACCCACGACACCACCCACTCGCTGGGGGAGTCCAGCGAGACTCAAGTATGTGCAATGGTCACACCATTGTCTCTATACCCAGGCAGGCTGAGGCCTCGAGGGCCACATTTCCATTCACACCTAACTTGCTTCAAATGCAGAAGGTAGACAATGCATTCTAACAAATCCTTACCCATGCCACTTTCCTGTGCTAGCCCAGCACTTATGCTGAAGACATTGACACAGAGGCAGGGGGAGATGATTACCCTACAGCTCCCTCCCTTCTCCTCCTTCATGCCTCAGCAGCTGGCAGGGCACTTAGACAGAACCTGAGGGTAGCAGGGAGTGAAATAAAAACTACTGAGCGTTTCCACCCAACGGCAAAATACGAGTGCACTTGCCAGCTACAAAATACAAATGGTGCATTCCTGCATAGCAGCTAAATGTTCTTATAGTGCATTTAAAACTGGCTTCACACAATATAAAGAATGACAGGATTCAAGGAATAATTTAAACTGTTAATTCTTCTTTACTTAGAACATTAAGTAGTGAGTATAAAATGCCCTAAATAGAGAGATCAAACATGGAGAAAGGGGAAAGCTCTCTATTCAGCACCTCCTGCCTGGCTTCTATCTCCAGGTGGGGATAAGGCCTGGGCCACAGGCCCCAGGAGAACCCTGTTCCCCCACAGCAGAGCCTGGGCCAGGCCAGGCACTTGGGGTCGCTGACCTTGAACACTAAATTGCTTAGGGCGTCCCTGCCAGCAGAGCCACCAGGCTGAGACTCGCTTCCTAGAGGGTCAATGTTGCAAAGACTTAGGAATAAAACATTCCCTGGGTTAAAACATAGCTCCTGTGATTTTCAAGCCCTACAACTTCAGACCCATAATCTTTAGTGACTGGCACTCAGTAAAGGACAGCTTGAGGTGAGGGGACTTTATAGCTAGGGCAAGATCAGCAGGCCAGGACCGATCCACCTGCTGTCCTGGTTAATTACAATGACAGTCCATTCTACTCCGCAGTAATGTCCCAACAGGGACAGTAAGTGATATGGTCACTGTAAGTCGTATCTCCCAGTAGGACACAGTCACTGCAGGGACACAGCACCACCAAACTTGAACCTGACTACAGAGTTCTGTTTCTGATGCCCCCACTCCCCACCCTCATTCTACAGGAACAGGCATTTAATAAGTGACACCTAGATGGTGCCATCAGTAACGCCCAGAGTATGGGATTGAGACAGAACAGCAAAGAAATTGGGGGAAACTATGTACAAGATGCTGAAGAGACCCAGTAAGCAAATGTGATGTGTAGACCTAAGGTGGATGCTAATTCTATAAAACCAGCCACATGAAACTTCAAGACCATCAGAGGACTGTGCCACTGGGTAGGGACTATCATTCATTGCAGGGGAGGCGATGATGGCATTGGGGTCTCTTTCAGAGGCACACATGGAAATTTTACAGGTGAAATGACTCAAAGCCAGCATTTGCTTCAAAACAGTGCTGGGACAGGAGTGGGTGGTGGGTGGCACAGGAGAGGCCATGTGTCAGTCCAAGATCTGACACTGGTTGGCTGTCAGTGCCTTCTCTCGCTGGCTCTCCCAGGTTCCCCACCGGCAGACTTACGGACTGAGTCACACTGCCTGGCCTAGGCCCTGTGAGGACAGATTCTGCTTGGTACCCTGATGTGTGAGGAGGTGCTCAGCCACAATTTCAAAGCTCTTGCACCTTTAAAATATTTTCTACAAGGGGCGGCACCTGTGGCTCAATGGAGTAGGGTGCCAGCCCCATATGCCAGAGGTGGCAGGTTCAAACCCAGCCCTGGCCAAAAAAAAAAAAAAAAAAAAAAAAATATATATATATATATATATATATATATAAAATAATTTTTTTTTTCTCTACAATATGGAAAAACAAAAATGGTAGTACTACTCATTCTGGGCAGTCCCATGGCTGCACGCCAGCCCCAGCTCCTGTGCACGGGGCAGCCCTTTCCTACCCCACCCCATGGTTCCTCCTTCCCCTTCAGGAGCCCAGCACCACTCTGTTTTCCTAGTGACCTCACCTAGTGACCTCAAGGTGAGGCGCTGCTAGGAAAGCTCAGTGAGGTCCCTGCCCTGGGAGGTGGCTGTGGGGTGACCTTCACAGGTGGCCATAACATGTAGCCATAAGCCACAGCTGGCCTGAGGACCCCTAAAAGCCTTATCTCACTAGACCCACTGATCCTAGCTAGAGTAGGCTTTGACCCTGGCTCCTGAGGAGCCCTGATCAGGCCAAGGCTGCAATTGACTAGAGAAGAGCTCTGAGGACCCCTGCACCTCCTTAAGGGGAGACCCACCTAGTCACACTGTCTGACATGACTGCACCTAGGAGCTAAGAGTGTGTGCTGTTGCCATGGTTACACAGAAACCACCTGTTCTAGGACCCTACCAGCCACTCTCACCTCCCAGAAGCCAATGGCTTTGCCCCAACCACTTACTCCTGAATAAAGGGGTGCTTGCCATACCCTAAAGCAACCTGGGGATCCCCAGCCCCTCCCACCTCTGCAGTGAAAGAGAGCTTTGGCCATGGATAGACTTTAAAGCTGCAGAGGCCCAGGGGCACAGGTGGAAGTGTGTGCTATCCCAGTGGGCTCTGGACTTGGGGGTGGGTACAGTGGGTGGGGATTCCTCGGCAAGCCTCCCAGCCAACCTCACTCCTTTGAAGAGTGGCTCTCAGGTAGAGACCTGCAGGGCTTCTGCAGCCTGCTGGGGGCACACGTGCAGCATGCCACATGCTGGTAAGGGGGGCCCAGCAGCAGCCCCACTTGCCTCAGGTGTCCAGCTAACAATGGGCAATAGACATGTGAACATGGGTAGCCTGGACCCAGAGCTCTCAACAGAGGGTAGATTGGTGGTCTCAGATCAGACCACTTCAGCCCAGTCCTGGTGTGGTCAATAGCCTCCAGACTTCAGCTTCCCAGCCAGAATATAGGCCAACCTAGGCTGCCCACCAGCCCACCACCTGCCAGAAGCATGTGGACCTCCTGGTACCATTCAGTGTCCAGGCTAGACTCTGGATCCACACCTCTGCGCCCACCCCACAGAAGAGCTGGCAGAGTCCAGGAAGTGACTAGCCTAGAATCACCTGGAAAATGGGGGACAGGGTGCCACTGACAAACAGAACTGTTTTATCTAGGTTTGCCCCACACAGGAGTGTCCCAGCAGAGCAGCACTGCACCACAGTCACCCCCAGATCCGCCTGTAAGGAGGTGTCTCCCTGGGGACCCAGCCTTCAGGGGCTGCTCTGTCCAGATCTGGGCCAGGTTGAAAACTTCCAGGTGGTAGGTTAGGGGACCACATAAACTTTATTGTACCCCGAATCTCAGGAGTCTTTGCACAAAAATAAGTCTTCGTATTGCCAGCACTGTCCCTTGGCAGTTCAACTTAATGCGTAGAAAACAGATTCTCCAAGTCCGTATAAAATTTTCTCCCCTCCAGAAGAATGTGGAAATGTAGGCGCCCCAGCCCCATCGCAGAACACCTGAGGAGGGGCGGCGTGGGAGAAGCTGTCAGCCCCCACTGCCAGCCCGAGACCCAAGACCGACCCGTTTCCACACCGGCATCTGGTCACGCTGGACACGGTGAGGCACTCAGTAAGACAGCGGGGACGCAGCATGGCCAGTCCACCTTGCGGGTTCCCAGTCAAGGCGCTCGGCGTCCAGGGCTGTGGCTGCTGGGGGAGGGCAGGGAACCCACTGCACCAACCGGGGCTCCACGAGGGGCAGACCCCGCCCGGCCCGGCCCCACCTCCCACAAGCAGAATCGGCAGTTTCATCTGCCTCGCGGGTTTTGGAGTCTGAGGCCCAAGTCGAGGCGGGGGCGGGGCGGGGCGAGCGCTCGGGGCCGCGGGTGACTCAGGGCTCAGCACCCGCCGACTCATTTCTGCCGCCCGCCCGGGAAAGCGATTTGCAATGCAAAGTCACCCCGCCTCCAGCACCCCAATCCGGCCCGCAAGCGCTTGGGAGCTCACCGGCCCTACGGCCGCTCCCCTCTCCTAGTCTCCCCCGCCCCCCACTCGGCTGCGCGGCCGCAAGAGGAAGTTTTGCAATCCCGGACAAACAAACGCCGGTCTTGCACAGGCTTGACAAAGTTGGGGGGAAATGAAGAGTGAGTGAAATCGAAGCCATCGCCAGGCCTGGCGTTCGGCCCGGCGGGTGCTCGGGCTCGGGGCTCACCCGCAGGACTGCCCACCTCGCCACCCCTGCCCCGCCCGCCTCTCCTCCTTAAGGGCTGCCGTTACCTCAACAGCCCCCTAACCAGCTGGAGAACTCGAGCAGCTCGCGCTCCGCGGGGCTCAGTTCGCCCTCGCAGCCGCTGTCTTCCGAAGAGTAGGCGGAGCGCGGGGAGCCAGGCTCCGAGCTGCCCCCGTGGCCTGGGGACGAAGAGGCGCAGGAGGGTGAGGCAGCGGCAAGAGTGGTCCCGGACGGCCTGCGGGACGCAGAGGACTGCACCGCCGGTTCCAGCAGCCCCCCGGCCAGCGCAGTGCGCACGGCGTCGTGCTCGGCCAGCAGGCGCTGCAACGCGCGGATGTACTCCACGGCTGAGCGTAGCGTCTCCACCTTGCTCAGCTTCTTGCTGGCGCCGCCGTGCGGCACGTGCTGCCGCAGCGCCTGAAAGCCCAAGTTCACCAGCTTCACGCGGTTGCGCTCGCGCTCGTTGCGCCTGGCCACGGCCGCCGCACCGTCCCCGGCTTCTGCCGCGCCTGGTCGCCTCCGCCGGCTGCAGCGCAACAGTTCCGGGGACGCGGGTCTTCGCCGGGCAGGACAGCCCCCAGGGACGCCGAGGGCCGGGGGTGCGGGCCTGAGCAGCGCGCAGCCGTCCATCGCTTGCGCATCCGAGTCCCAGAGCGCCGCAGGGAGGTGCAGGCAGAGGAACTTGAGCGGTGTGGGGAGCAGTCGCGCCCCAGAGGGGCCTCTGGCACTGCGCGGCCAAGTGTCCAAGGTCTTCGGGAGCCTGGGACCAAGAGGTGCCAGAGGCCAGGAGGTGGCGGCCCTTAAGCGCCGAGAAGCGTGGAACGCTCGTGTCCCGCGCGTGCGGCAGGACGCTCCCCAGGTCTCTTCAGAAGTAGCTCAGGCGACTCAGTTTTAAACGTATAGATAACCCTCCTCCGCGCCGCCGCCTCCTTTCTCACGCCCTCCCTTCGCCTCGCCCTCCCGCCACGCTGCACCCTCCCCCTCGCGCACACATTCTGTAAAGCCCAAATGAGCGCACCTCCCCACACACACCCTTGTCCCCCGGGCGCAGTCCGCAGAGCCCAAGTGCGCCCTCCTAGCGCAACCTGCAGGTCCCCAGTGCGCCCCACCTCCCCGCTCCCAGCAGGTGCCCAGTTCTTCCCCCAGAGAAAAGTACGAGGGTCTGAGTGTATGTCTCCCGGCCACGGTCTCGTGTCTGAGGTGCACTCCTCCCCCACCCCCAGGCGCTGTCAGAAGGTTCCTAGGGCAACTTTCCCATAGCCCTACCCCCGCGCGCAGACACCAAGTCCCAGGACCCGCGAGCTCTCCGAACACGCAGCGCGCGCTGTGGGAGGGAAGGCGTGGCCAGGACGCAAGCAGCCTTCCCCAAGGGGCGCTAGACACCCCGGGGCAGCACGCGCCGGGCAGCCCAGCACCCCTGAGTCCCGCCCTCCTGGGGCTCAGAAGGCGGGGGCCAGAGTCAGAACCAATCGTGTGCTGCCCGCGTGCCCAATGGCAGCCGGCCTGGCCCCACGCCCGGCCCCAAGGAGGAAGCGCGTACGCCTGGCGCGTGGCTCCCGAGGATCGTCTTTAACAAAGCTCCGGGTCCACTCAATTCCTCACTGCTCCTTCCCCCACCACTGGGCTTGCGCGCTCCCGCCACACACACCTGTGCCTAGCCAGGTGCGCACCTGCGCCTAGTTGGACTCGACCTGTGCATTCGTCCGCTGGGACGCGGGGTTTCCAACGTAGCCTTTCGGGCGGGGCGCGACTATGCTGGAGACGGAGGTAGGCTGGAAGGCTCAGGTGTCCTGGACGCCTTTCCCTTTCAGCTCCTCTCCCCAGTGACTCCAAGCACAGCTCTGCGGTGGTTTCTGCGCACCCTGGGCCTCAGGGCTGGGGGCGGCGCCTTGAACTCAAGAGGCAGGAGGTTTGCATCCAACAAGTTAAGGCTGGCCATCAGGCCCATCCCCATGCCCTGTAGCAGCCCTCTCCGTTTTCAGTAACACCCCCACCCCCACCCTCGAACCGGGTCCTGCCCTCTTGTTCCAAGTTGACCCCCTTTTTCTAGCCCCGGACTATTTTGTCTCAGGGCCACCTTCAGCTTCATCCACCCACCGCCGCTAGGCTCCAGCCTCCCTCCCTACCTCGCCTGGAGATCACTGAGGTTGGGCCCATGGAGGAAGGCGGGGTCTCCCTCCCGGGGAAGGTGGGATAACTAGAGAATCTCTGGCCAGTGGGGTGGAAATGGCAGGAGGTCCTGGGGGAACAGGGACAGAGGAAGTGTGCAAAACGTGCTGGGAATGGGAGGGTTTTGATCCTGCTGCTGTCCAGGAACTCAAGCCAACCTCAGGGGAGCTATGGGCAGGGCCATTTTTTCCCAGAGGACCAGATCGTGGTGACCCATGGGACCTCGGGGAATGGAATGGTCAGGTGGACTGCTTTCCTGTTTTGGATGGCGGAAGCCCCTCCTTCAGGAAGCCCACTCTGAAGGATTCTGCTGGGCTGGTCTGACTGGCCGTCCTGCTTTGTGAAGTGGCCTGGGAACTGGTGGGCATCTGCCTCCCTGTTTGGCTTATGAGAAAGCTGACTCAGAGGACCCGGTTGTGTTCACAGTCACCCCTCTGCTCAGTGGAGCAATGCAGGTAGATATCAGGACCCTGATTCTGATCTAAGTTCCCCAACCCGGGCAGATGCCAGCTCACCCTGGCACCCCCTCCTTTCCTGACTGTCACTGCAAACCCCAGCCTGAGAGGACCGGCCTGGTGTGCCTACCTGCCTATATCAAGGCTGCAAGAAAAATGCCAGGAAAACCCCAGGGGCCTGCAAACTGGGCCTGGGGAACCCTGTACTTCCCTCCACATCCTGGGCCTGGAGACCCTCAGAACAAACCACCACATGTTAGAAGCTTAAACAATGATTTCTTGTAGTTTCTAGTTTCTCAGAATTCTCTGGGGTGGTGGGTGTTCCCCCTGCTGGTCTCATGGCTATGTTCAGTATGAGGTGAGGGACAGCTAGGTCTGGCCTGGGCCCATGTCCACAGCTGAGTTCCAGGATCTCAGCATCAGAACCTTGGAAGTAGACCCAGAAACTTCTGCAAAGCTCACAACCCTTTCTTTCTGCCCTGTTCACCTGGCACAGCTCTGTCCCATTGCCCAGCACCTCTGTCCACCTCCACCCTCTCCCCTATCCTAGTCCTCCCAACACTGTAGAGACAGCATCTTCCCCCTCCCCCTTAAAACACTCATTCCCTAAGGACCCAGGACTCTCCCCAGAATGGCCCCACACACCATACACTATTCGACACTGCTGCCCCTCCCCTGATCTGAGGTAGGCTCTCTACTGAGCAGGTGGGTCTCCATGCTGTCTGGGTCACCTTCTGTTCCAGAACTCTGGAACCCTCACTCCATCCCAAGAACCACAGCCTTAAATAAGTGTGGTGCCCACAACGACATTTCCTGCAGAAATTGTCAAATGTCCATCAACCGAGAATGCATAAGGAATGGTCTGGCCGCACCATGGGACCCCACCTAGCTCTGATGCAGGCTGTGGCATGGGCCAGCCTCAGGAACCCAGGCACAGAGGTCACACAGAGCATGATTCTGGTCATAGGAAATGTCCAGAATAGGTAAATCTACATGGATGGTCAGTGGTTGCCCAGACTGGGTAGTAGAACCAGGAGTGGGGTGACAGCTAAAGGTAGAATGTTTCTTTTTGAGATGATAAGCATGATCTAAAACGGGACTGTGGTGATGGTGAATATACTGAAACTTGTGAAACATATAGTTTAGATGAGCAGGCTGCATGGCATGGGATCACATCTCAGTGATACAGCTGGGGGACATTAGGGCGTGAGCTGCCACCCCGGGAGACGCGTCTTCAGGCCTGGCAAACATCGCCTTCAGAGACTGGCATGAGGGTTCTCAGAAGGTGAGTGTGTCTGTCACAGATCCGCTGCCTCCGTGGAGTTTGTCAAGGGGATGAACAAGTGTGGCCACACTCCACCAAAATTTGGCATGTGGCTGCAGAAATCTGAACCCCAGAGCATGTGTATCTGTCACAAATTTGATTTTTCTTTTGTGGTTAAATACACACACATAAAACGTGCCTTCTTAACTACTTTTGGGTGAACAGCTCAGTGGCACTGAGCACACTCATGGCACTGTGCAGCCGTCATCACCCTCGGTCTCTAGAACTTTCTCATCTTCCCAAACTGAAGCTCTGCCACGTCAAACACTAGCTGCCCTCCTCCTTGCTCCCCACCCTGTTCTCCTTTATGTCTGTGAGTCTGACCCCTCTGGGGTGCGGAAGAAAGTGGTATCAGTCCTGCACTGTGGGTCCGTCTGAGTCTGCCTTGCTTCACTCAGCACTACTGTCTTCAGGGTCCATCCACATGGCAGGCGGTGTTGGGGTCCCCTTCCTGCATAAGGCTGAGCACTGCCCACTGTATGGATAGCCCACAGTTTGTCCATCATCCATCAGCAGAAACTCCCACCTTTCGGCCATTGTGAATATGCTACAGGGAACAGGGCCTCCGACATCTAAGCCTCGCTTTCCAACCTCCAGGGGAAAAGTTCCAGCAACTCATGTGCTAATTCTCCACCTGCCTCCCTGAGGAACCGCCAAACCATTTCCCACAGTATTCCTACCAGTGGTGCACCCGGGTTCCAAGGTCTCCATGTCCTCACCAACATGTGTTTCCTGGGGGGTTTTATATATTTTTGATAATACCAAATGGGTATTAATTTTAATTTTGTAACCACTTAAAAATTTAAAAGCACTGGCTGGGCACGGTGGTTCATGCCTATAATCCCAGCACTCTGGGAGGCCAAGTCAGGTGGATTGCTGGAGCTCAGGAGTCTGAGACCAGCCTGAGCAAGAGACAGAACCCATCTGTACTAGATAGAAAAACTAGCTGGGCATTGTAGCGGATGCCTGTAGTCCCCACTACTTGATAGGCTGAGGCAAGAGGATTGCTTGAGCCTACCGAGAGCAATAAAATGAGATTATGTCTCCAAAAAGAAAAGAAAGAAAGAAACTTTAAAAGCAGTTTGTAGGCTCGGCGCCTGTGGCTCAATCGGCTAAGGCGCCAGCCATGTACACCCAAGGTAGCAGGTTCGAATCCCCAGCCCGGGCCCGCCAAACAACAATGATGGCTGCAACCAAAAAAATGGCCAGGCGTTGTGGCGGGCGCCTGTGGTCCCAGCTACTTGGGAGGCGGAGGCAGGAGACTCGACTCGCTTGAGCCCAGGAGTTGGAGGTTGCTATGAGCTGTGATGCCATGGCACTCTACCAGGGGGATAGCTTGAGGCTCCGTCTCAAAAAAAAAAAAAAAAAAGCAGTTTGTAGCTTTCAGGCAATGTGAAAGCAGGTTCTGGGCCTGATCTGGCCCAGGGCCTGGGTCTTTGGCAGTTACTCCATAGGCCTGTTCTGTCCAGTTGAAACCTGGATCAGGCCACTGTCCTCCAAGGCTCCTCACACTCAACTTGTGGTGGGCTGAACTCAGTCTCCTTCCCTCTCCGCCCACCCCCAGATCTGCATCAGAGATGGCCCCTCTGTTGCCCCCGGTCAGCTCAGCAGGGTGGGTGCCATCTCCCTCTCCTCCCTCCTTTGCCCTTCCCTGCCACTTCTGCCAGGTCCCCGCCTTGCCTTTGGGTGCTGTTTCCTGAGTTCTCACCCCCTCATCTGTGCACTGCCCAGAAGCAGGGGCCTCACCAAGCCCAGCAGTTCAGGCCTGGCCTCAGGGTACTGTCCTGGCTTCCTTGAAGGCTGTCCCCTACCAGCCTCCTCCCCTGCATAGCCATCGTGTCACCTGGAAGCAGCTCCACCCCCACCACGCATGCGTCACAGGGCTTGTCACTCCCCACACCACAGTGAGATTTCGGGACTGTCCCTGTCCTGTGGCCTAGCCTGGCCCTTGCCCTGTGCACCCCCTGACCTGTGCCTGAGCTCAGACAGCATCGGGCAGACATTGGCAATGGGGAGCATTCAACCCAGGGGGTCAGAGCCACTGTGGCCAAGGACAGGAAGAGCCACCAGCATCAAGGCCCAGCTCTGCAGTGGACAGCATGGGGTCCTGCAGCTGAGCATCCTGCTGGCCAGTCTGAAATCCCCGTGGGCAATGAGATTGGGGTGCCCTGGGGAGACATGAGTGCTTGATCTATTGGCAGGTGACATGTGTAAGGGGCTTGGGGAGACACAGAGGGATACGTGGAGGCCTGGGGGCCGGTGTGGACCTGCAGTGGGTGATCCTGCTGGGTATAGGGCAGACTGGCTTCAGCAGGCCCCACAGCTGGGCACAGTTCTGGTCTATTCCTTATAAGCCATGTGGCCTCAGGGATAACCTCTCTGCTCCCTGGTTCCTGGTGTATGGGATGGGGAGGGAGATGGTTGTGGACATGTGCAGAGCATGGGCAGGGGCTGGGCTGGCCCGGGGTGCTCTAATCTACCTCTCAGAGCTACGGACTGTGCTGGGCATGGTGATGACCCCAGACCTGCTTGGGAGCAGCAGCAGAGAACTGGGGCAGCTCCTTGGCTCCCAGGGCCTTCCAGGGCCACTGCTGCTTGCATAGGTTCGGGCAAGGCCTCTGCCCCTCCAGGGGCGCCATGTCCCATTGCTGGCTGCCTAGCTAGGTTGCAGGTCACACTGGGGCTGGGAGGCTGGGAACCCAGCACAAATACAACATGCGCCTCCCAGGCGACTTTAAATCATCTAATAGCCACGTTTCAAAGCATAAGAGGAACTGGGGAGTCAATTCTAATATGTACAAAACGTTAGCATGTCAGCATATAATCAATATAAAAAATTACTGAAGAGATATTTCAAGTTTTCTTTTTGTACTCTAAAGCTTCAAAATCAGATGTGCACCTTTTTACACTTAGAGTATCTCTGTACTTGGACCAGTCACATTTCAAGTGGTCAGTGGACACCTGTGGCTGGTAGCTTCTGCATTGGACGGCACAGTTCTGAACCAGAAGAGCACAGTGCCCAGAACATGCTGAAATTATTCAAACCAACCAATTCTAAACCCCTCTACCCACCTGGCCTGTTCTTTCCTTTAGACACTGTAAAGTTTCTTGCTCAGCACCCCCAACTCCCTCTGCCTTCTGACAACCCCATGTCCCTGCCCCCTGCTATGGTGTGGCATGCCACCCCCACTTCGGGAACTGTGAGAATAACAAGAACCTTTTCAGTGGCAATTGATTCCTGATCTGCTGGTCTCACCACACCTGAATAATAGTGAAACCTGCATTTAACAACACCTGTTGCCTCAGATGACTGAGAGGGAACTGAGGCCAGAAAGAAGCCAGTCACTAGGTTCAGTTGCTCCTGCCTCCGTCACATCCTGGGCCCTGCGTGGGCTCCAGCTGAGCAGGGCTTCTGCACTGTGACTCCAAGGACTGGTCCTGCCCGGGCAGGAAGCAGCCACCCCAGCTGCCCTTGGCCAGGCCATGGTTGTTCTCCCAGGAAAACAGGAGGCTGCCAGGAGTCAGATCACCAAGACCGTCACCATACATTTGAGATGGAACAAAATCTCTAGGCTGTTATTTTCCTTTTTTAAAACTTCAAATTATCAGAGAAATGCAAATCAAAACTACTTTGAGATATCATCTAACCCCAGTGAGATTAGCCCATATCACAAAATCCCAAAACCAAAGATGCTGGCGTGGATGTGGAGAAAAGGGAA
>CAUYQV010062026.1:0-10374 GCA_963574575.1 Galagoides demidoff
GGCAGGGGAAGGAAATTCTGACACATGCTGCTATGTGGGTGAACCTTGAAGACATTATCCTCAATGGAACCAACCAGTCACAAACGTGAGGTAGTTACAAGTGCCGGATGCGTCCACCTACATGCAGGACCCATAGTGGCCAATTTTATAAAGACTGAAAGTGTAGGCTTGGCGCCTGTGGCTCAAGTGGCTAAAGCGCCAGCCACATACACCTAAGGTGGCGGGTTCGAATCCAGCCCGGGCCCGTCAAACAACAATGATGGCTGCAACCAAAAAATAGCCAGGCATTGTGGCGGGCGCCTATAGTTCCAGCTACTTGGGAGGTGGAGGCAGGAGACTCGCTTGAGCCCAGGAGTTGGAAGTTGCTGTGAGCTGTGATGCCATGGCATTCTACCCAGGGGGAACCCTTGAGGCGCTTTCTAAAAAACAAAAAAAAAAAAAAAAAAAGAAAGTGTAATGATGGTTCTCAGGCACTGGGGATAGAAAGAGCAGGGAGTTAGGGTTTCCGAGGTATAGAGTTTCAGTTTGGGAAGATGAAAAAGTTCTGGAGATGGTGACCGCTGCCTGGCACTGTGAGTACATTTAATGCCACTTGAACCATGCCTTCACAGATGGCTAACATGATGAGGTTTATATTTATATATGTATTTTACCACAATAAGAAAAACAAGAAATATCCCCTGGCCCCAGTTACCAGGGGAGTTTTATGATGTGTTTATCTGCCTGCTATAGTTCTTTGTCTGTTTTTCCCTATGGAAAGGAAGCTGCTTTAGAGCAGATGATGGCTGGATTGTTCACTGCTGGGTCTCAAGTGTTAGAATCATGCCTGGTAAGCAATAGGCATGCAATAAAGTCTTGAATAAAACCATTTTGTTGACTTGTTGGTTTGTCTGTTTATTCGCTTACTCGTCTGACTCCCTAGTAAGTCAGACCACCCAGCAGGCAGGGGCTCCACAAATGTCTTCCTAGCAAACGGAAAGCCACATTTATGTCACATTATGACTTGAGAACATATGCCTGAGCTTTTGAGCACTGCAAAGAGCTGTGGAAAGTCCTGAGCCCTGGACTGGGAACCCCCTAAAAGGCTTCTCACCTTGAACCTGCCGTTGATTTATGGCAGTGGGGAGTGCCTTGACCTTAGACTCCACTGCACACACAAAAAGAGAAAAGCAATGGAGATGGACCACATTCAGCATTTATTTCCGACTCTGATCCCAATACATTTTCTTCCCAGAGCCAATTTGCACCATCAGGCTATGTGAGGCAGCCGCAGTGAGGATGAAGAAGGCTGGCCATCTGGACTCTCCCTCTTCATCCCCCTGGGTCAGTCCTTGAAGCATTGTTGTTCAAGGATTCCACAGAGCCCAGTTTGAAAACTATTGACCCGGCCATTCCCTCCCTGTGACCCTCTGCTGACTAGGGTTCTAGTTCTCTTTCACTCACCAAGTGAGCTGGATGATTATGTAACCTCTGTGTCTATAAAACATGAGTCATCAGCCTGGGTGTGCTCACCTCACGGGATTACGAGGGCCAGATGAAATGGCCGTGAGAGAAGGCTTCCCAACGCTCTGCACAAATGGCTATTTCACAGCCTCAAACATCACTCCTTGCTGAGGTACATAGAGAAATGAATACATCTAGCACACTACATCTGGGCGGCCCCTTCCATAGTACAGCAGCTCTTTTCTTAACAGCAAAGAGCCTTACCTGACTATTTGACACACCTGGCCTGCTGCAAGGAAGGATTTCAGAGCAGGCCAGTGAGGGGCGCCTTAGCTGTACAACCCTGCCCTGACAGCGTGCAGTTGTCGGCAAACACTTCAGGCAGAGATAAAACCGTGGAACTCAGCTGGCTGCACTGTTGCATAATGGCACTGAAGCTGATTCAGAGTTTAATCTTTTCTTATGACAAATCAGTTTTGCCCACTGACGGGTAAGGTGGGGCCACCACCCCATCCCCTGCGTCACTAGAGGACAAAGGAAATCAAAGCAGGAGGGTTTTGAAGGGCTAAGATTGGCTCCCAGCATCCACGTTCCAATCTGCTGACAACATAAGCCTTATTCAGCACTGCACAGCATATCAGCCAAGCCAGTTCTTGAACAGGCACAGCAAAATGCTATTTTGAAAAAACAATACACATGTACTGCCAATTTCTACTGTTTCACCATTTCTTTGGGATGGATGAGAGGAGGTGATGGGAGAGGGAGAGGAGAAAATTTAAATACACAAATGCACACGCCACACCACACGTCTGCAACCAAGCATGGGTTAGGAAGGGGCCGAGAGACAAGCCATGCAGAAGGTCACATCCCCCAGTACCTGTGGGGTTTCAGGGTTTGGAGGCCACAGGATGACGTTATGCAAGTTGGCATCTTCCTGCTGAAAGCAGAGGGTTCCCACTGTTAGGATGGGTGCAGGGAAGAGGATTCCCCAGAGGAACAAAGGGATGGTCCTGGCTGGTTTCTATTCCCAGGCCATACCTATGTGGTGTGCTCCCACCCCGCCTATGGTGACTCGGGGCAATGGGACAACAGAGAGAGGAACTTGGAGCCTGAGGGTGTACAAGGAAGACAAGGGCCAGGACTGGGCAGGCCTGTCCCTTGTCCGTGCCCTGGTGACACGGCAGCTCCTCAATGCCTGGTCATTAATCTATGAACAGGATGTTGTTTCAGACTTGTGTCTTTCTTTCCAAATCTTTGCTTATAAGCAGGATTCAGGGACCACCGAGTGCACCTCCCATCCAGAGAGACTCCTGAGAGCACTGGGGGCATGGGTGGGAGTGGACATGCCGGCCAAGGCAGGGATACCAGTTCGAGGTGTTCCCAATGATCCAAGGGTGAGGTGGGGGTAGGGATGGTGGCAATGGAGAGGAGAAAAACTGTCAGAAAGATAATACTACAGATATGTGCTATCTTTCTGTCCTTTGAGAAATTGCTGTAAGCAGTGATCGGGCCATCATCAAACTGGGCCCACCTTTGCAGGGGCAGGTGCATGACTGAGGCTGGCTATCAGAGCATTCTATGTGTTGGGCACATTGACTGATCCCTGAGGGGCACATGACACAATCAGGGGCAGTCAGAGTCCTGAGAGGCGTCTTATCAGGAGGTTGGACCATCGGCTGGAGGAAACATGGAAGTTTGGAACTGTTGAGGGCACCTTTCTTTTTTCCTAAAGAGATGGGGTCTCATTCTGTTGCCCAGGCTAGAGTGCAGTGACCTCAAACTATTGGACTGAAGTAATTCTTCCACCTCCCAAGTAGCTGGGATTACAGGCTCACACCACCACACCCTACTAATTTTTTAAGTTTTTATAAAGATGGGATCTCTCTATGTTGCCCAGGCTGGTCTTGGACTCCTGGCTTCAAGCAATCCTCCAACCTCAATCTGTCAGAGCATCTTTTTTTTTACCAGGCTGAGGGCACCTGCATGAACACTAAGGAATTGTAAGTTCCAGAGGAGAGCGCTCTCCATCATCATCTTTTGAACCTCTGCACTCAGCTGCTACTGAACCTAGACCCTCCCTGTGAGCGTCTCGGTTCTATCAGCCAGCAATACCCTTCTCTGCTTATGATCATTAGAGGTGGGTTTCTGTTTCTTGCAACCCCCAAAGGTCCTTACTAAGTAAAAATTTGGAAGACTAAACAGCCAGGCCACTCATTAATTAATCAATCAATCACAGGATGATATACTAGATGTGGGCAGTGGGAGTGGGCAGAGTTGGGGATGACCCCCAGGTTTCTGACTTGGATGGCCAGGCAGATCATAGTACCCGGGAGGCGGGTACAGGAAGAAGAGTGTGTTAGGAGAGAGAACCGAGTTCAGGGGTGAGCTGGCTGCTGGGTCATCGGGTAGAGACATCAGGAGACAGATGGGAGCCCTGCGTCCCACAGCCAAACATAGCTACGCTTTGTCCCCACTTGTTTCTTTACAAAAGGTAAAGCTCGTGCTGGTCCTGGAATCCTTTATAGCCCCACTGAATCATGTCTGGCTGAGTTTGGAGACGTGAAAACTCACAGAGCCAGGAAAACATCTGCTTGTACCCAGGGAGGGTGGATCAGGAGATAGGATAGGTGGAGGAGGATGCCGGTATTTAAACCTGGGCCATTTTTACCTTTCCAGGAAGTAAATATCTAAGCATTAAAATGTCTGTTGTTAACAAGGATGTGGAAAGATGGGCTCTCACTCCCTGATGAAAGAAGTGTAAACTGGCACCACCATTCTGGAGAGCATTTTGGCAATGTCCACACAGCGAGAGTCTTTTAAAAGTACTCACCTTTTGTTTGATGCCCCAATTCCATTATTACAAGTCTATTCTAAGTAAACAATAAGGACTCAATTCTAGACAGCATGGTTTAGTAAAAGTAATAGGAAGAAAACATAAGTTATTTGAAACCACGGCTGTATTCAGGTAGAAGTTCATCTCAAGTTAGAGAGGTTTACCTCCTCCCCTAGGAGGTCTGCTAAAGCAAGTAAGACAAAAGATCCCCCATTCGAGCGTTTCTCAACCTTGGCTCTGTTGATGCTTTGTGCTGGATAATTCTTTGCTGTGGGGGGTTGTTTTGTGCATTGCAGAATATTTTGCAGTGACCCTAACCTCTACCTACCAGGTGCTGGTGGACCCTTCCTCCCAGTTGTGACAACCCAAATTGCCTCCAGACATTGCCAAATGAACCCTAGAAGACAAAATCACCCCAGGACAGAACTACTGCTCTATCCTGTCTGTAGCCGGCGTGGGGCCTGCAGGACACTTGGGGTACAAACAGATCTGTAAGACTTCAGAGTAGGGGTTGGACTCGAGCTGTCTGGTTTGCTAAGGAACAGTAATAAGAGTCAAAATATGGCTAGGCTAGTGCCCTGTACTGGGTCTGCATGTGGAGGGTCCTCACCGGCGGCCATGCCCTTCTCCCCTCTCAGTGACAAGGTGGAAAAACATTCCTTTAAGTGGAGATGACAGAGATATGTGACCTGAGCTGACCCCAGCCAGCAAGCACATTTGTTTGGCCCACAGAGTGTTTAAAATAATTGAAATCAGTTGCCAACATTTTTGAAAGTGTAAGAATTCTTTACACAATCTCTTCTAGAAAACAGAACAGGAGTAAACACTTCCCACTCATTTTGTGAGCCTAGCATTACCCTGATACCAAAACCAGGCTAAAAAAGAAAATTACAGATTAGTCTTTCTTACAAATTTAGACAGAAAAGTCTTCAGCAAAATATCAGCAAATTGATCTATCTAAAAATAGATAAAATAACTTACAACACAACCATGGGGGATTTATTTCAGGTATACAAAGCTATTTCACATTTGAAAATCAGTGTAATCCAGCATATCAACAAACCAAAGAAGAAGGGTCTTATGATTACGTCAACTGATACAGAGAATGCATTTGACAAAACCCAACATCCGTTCATGATGAAAGCCCACAGCAAATGAAGAATAGAGAGGAACTTCCTAGATTTGATTAAGAGTATTAACTTTATAAAAAACCCTATAGCAAATATCTTATTTAACAGTGAAAGACAGAATGCTTTCCCCTTAAGGCTGGTGACAAGGGGAAGATGTCCCCTCTTACTGCCCTTAATTAATAGTATAGAGTGTCCTAGCCAATGTATTATTAAGAAAAGGAAGAAAGAAGGAGGGAGGGAAGAAGGACATACAGAATGGAAATGAAGAAATAAAAACTGTGTCTATTTGCAAATAACATGATTATCTATATAGAAAATCCTAAGGAACCTATCCAAAAACCTCTTGGGAAGTAAGAGAACTCAGCAAGGTCATAGGATACAGGACCTGCACAAAAAAATCAACACATTCACAATGAATGAATGAACACAAAAATAAAAAATATGATACCATTTATAGTTACTCTAAAGAAAATGTAATGCTTGAATTACATTTCACAAATATATGCAGGATCTGTGTGTTGAAGATTACAAAATGATGACAAAAATAATTAAGGTAACCTGAGTCAATGGAGAGTTGTACACATGTTTATGGATTGGAAGATGCAACACAGTAAAGTAGTTAATACTCTACAGTAAGGTGACCAGACGTCCCACTTTTGGCGGGACAGTCCCAATTTTTAACAATTTGTCCTGTGTCCCATGGCATTTTTAAAAAGTCCCGATTTTTGGAAAGAAAGCACGACAAACTAGGGAATGACAGGACGGCGGGACAACAGGGAAGGGAATATATGGTTTCGGCTGCTGAAAAGGTTAATGCAACTTCATTTGGAAGTGAAAAGGCTAATGTAAACTCCCTACTCCCCTCCAAGGCAAGGTGGCCCAGGTGGACCTGCACCCTACTCCTTTGAGCCACAGGTGCCGCCCTATACATATTTTTTTTAATGTATTATATTTGTAAATTGTACTTGTGTTGAAATTAAATATATATATATATTACAATACTATTTTTGCATCCTATGAAAATTTTTGTTACTCCATATAGACCAAATTTTTAATTAAGAACCTCCCCCCCATCAGTGGTGTCCCGCTTTACCAATGTTAAAATCTGGTCCCCTTACTCTACAGATTAATTCATAATTTCAATGTAATGGCTACCAAAAATCCCACCAAGGTCTTTTGTAGATATAGGCTGGTTTATTCCTGCATTTATATGGAAAGCCACGGGTGTAAGAATAGCGAAAACAATTTTGAAAAAGAATAAAGTGGAAAGATCGACTCTACCTGATTTCAAGACTTATTACATAGCTACAGTAATCAAGATGCTCATCAAAAAAGAATGGCAAGCCCAGAAGAGACCCACACAAACACAAGGACTGATTTTTGACAAAGGTGCAGAAGTAGTTCAACAAAGGGAGAACAGTCTGTTGACTGTTCCCTCTGACAGTTTCAACAAGTGTGGCTGGAGAAGGGGACATTCATAAGCAAACAATAACAAAAACTCACAAAAAGGATTCCAACCTCAAGAGAATAAGAAGAGAAGCCACAGACTGGGAGAAAATATTTACAAAAGACACATTTACTAAAGGACTATTATCCCAAACATACAAACCAGGCTGCAGTGCCATGGTGTCAGCCCAGCTCACTGCATCCTCAAACTCCTGGGTTCAATCCATTTTCCTGCCTCGATAGAGCCAGGAGAGTAGCTGGGACCAGGGGTGTCTGCTACAATGCCCAGCTAATTTTTCTGTCTTTAGTAAAGATGAGGTCTTGCTTTTACTCAGGCTGGTCTCGAATTTCTGAGCTCCAGGGATCCTCCCACCTCAGCTTCCCAGAGTGCTGGGATTACAAACATGAGCCACCACCCCTGGGCCCAAAAACTTTTTAAATTTCACAATAAAAAATAATAAACCCAATTAAAAAATGGGTCAAAGACCTTAACAGACAATTTACTAAAGCAGATATACAGATGGCAAATAAGCATGTGAAAATATGGTCCACGTCACGTCAATAGAGAAATGCAAATTAAAACAACAGTGAGATACCACCATATATCTAGCAGAATGGGCCAAGTCCAGAATACTGATAATATCAAATGCTGGCAACAATGTGGAGCAAGAGGAAGCCTCATTCATTGCCAATAGGAATACAAAATGGTATGGCCACTTTGACGGTTTCTCTTTCTCCCTCCCTGCCCCGCCTTTTATTTGAGATATGGCCTTGCTCTGTTGCCCAGGCTAGAGTACAATAGTATGATCATAGCTCATGGCAACCTCAACCTCCTGGGCTCAAGTGATCCTCCTGCCTCAATCTCCTGAGAAGCTGGAACTACAGGTGCATGCCACCACACCAAGCTAATTTTTCTGTTTTTGGAGAGGCACAGTCTCACTATATTGCCAAGGCTGATCTTGAACTCCTAAACTCAAGTGATCCTCTCACGTTGGCCTCTCAGAATGCTGGGATCATAGGCATGAGCCACCATGCCCATCCCTCATTTGGCAGTTTCTAAACATACTCTTATCATATGATCCAGCAGTCACACTCTTTGGTATCCACCCAAGGAATTATGTCTACCCCCAAACCTGCACACAGATGTTTATAGCAGTTTTATTTAGAACTGCAAAACTTGGAAGCATCCAAGATGTTCTTCAGTAGATCAATAAACTGTGCTACCTTTAGACAATGGAGTGTTATTTGGCGCAGTTATTCTTCATAAAGAAATGAAAGGGACAGCGCCTGTGGCTCAGTGGTGGGGCGCCAGCCCCATATACCAGGGCTGACAGGTTCAAACCCTAACCTGGCCCCAGCCAAGCTGCAACCAAAAGTAGCCAGGCATTGTGGCGGGTACCTGTAGTCCCAGCTACTCGGGAGGCTGAGGCAAGAGAATCGCCTAAGCCCATGAGCTAGAGGTTGCTGTGAGCTGTGACGCCACAGTGTTCTACTGAGGGCAACAAAGTAAAACTCTGTCTCAAAAAAAAAAAAAAAAAAAGAAATGAAAGGACATTGGGGGAACATTAAATGCATATTCCTGAGTGGAAGAAGCTGATATGAAAAGGCTATATATGATGTAATTCCAACTAGATGACTTTCTGAAAAAGGCAAAACTCGGAAGACAATAAAATGATTAGTGGTTACGAGGATTGGGGAGGGAGGGAAGGAGGAACAGATAGAGTGTCCAGGATGTGGGGGCAGGGCAGCCGCTCTGCACGATACTGGATAATGGTGGATACACGTCATCATCCATTTGTCCTAACCCAGGGGATGGGCAACATCAAGAGTGAACCTTCATGTAAACTGTGGGCTTTGGGTAATTATGCTGTGTCAATGCAGGTTCACCAATGGTAGCAAATGTACTTCTCTGCCGGGGGAAGTTGAGAATACCTCCCTCTCAATTTTGCTGTGAATCTAAAACTAAAGTCTAAAAAAAGTCTTCAAGGAAAAAGACATGAACGTCAATCTAAATCATGTGGCTTCTCCAAAAAAAAAAAATAATAATAACTCAACCCGGATCATGGACTCAAATTCAAAATGTAAAAATTAAAAATTTTTAGACTATAAAGACATAATAGAAAATCTTCAGGATGTTAGGCGAGGGCACAGAGTTCTCAAATTTGATTCCAAAAGCACCATCCCCAAAAGAAAAAACCAATAAATTGTATCTCATCAAAAATTAAAAACTTTTGCTCTATAAAAGAACCTGTTAATAGTATGAGGAAAGCGGTGATAGAATGGAAGAAAAATATCTCCCAGCCACAATCTGATGAAGGATTGGTATCTAGACCATGTCAAGAACTCTTGAAACTAGTCAGTAAAAACAACAACTAATAATAATCCAATTAGAAAATGGACACAAAAACATGAACAGTTATTTCACCAAAGAGAATATATGGGTGGCAAAATAAGCATGTGAATATTGTTCAATATCATTGTCCATCAGTAAAATGCAAATGAAAACCACTGAGACATGGCAACACACCTGTCAGGGTGACCAGGAAACGATGGCCTGGATTTGGAGAAAGCTGATCACTCATATGTTGCTGGTGGAAACGTAAAATGGTACAGCAACTCGGGGTAACAGTTTTTGTCAGTTCTTTGTAAAACTAAACATGCACTGTCACACAACCCAGCAATTGTCCTCTTGGGCATTTATCTCAGAGAAATGAAAATGGGTGTTCCCAAAATGCCTATACGTAAATATCCAGAAAGAACCCAGGAGTGCGTCAGTGGGCGAATGATTCAATAAATGCATAGTACATCTATGCCATTGAATACTATTCAACAATAAAAAGGGAAGTACAATTGATAAATGAAATATTTGACTGAATCTCAAGAGAATTATGTTGAGAAAAGCCAGGCCTATAAGGTCACACACTGTGGTTCTGTTTATATAACATTCTTCAAATCACAAAAATATAAAAACGGAGAACAGAATAGTAGTGGCCAGGGGGTTGTGGTGGGACAAGATGGAGGTGGGTGCTTATAAAAGGCCAGCCAGAGCAATCCTATAGTGAGGGACCTGCAGTGATAGCAACTGTGTCAACGGCCATGTCCACATTGTCATTTTGTGCTATAGTTTGGTGAGCGGCTCTCCTAGAAGGAACTAAGTAATGGGCACGGGGGATCTCTCTATATTTTTCTTATAACTACATGTGAATCTATCATGATCTCAAAATTAAAAGTTTAACTGAAAAATTTAAGATTCCATAGACAAATAGGGGTTTTCTGACTTCTTTTGAGACAATGAGGAGGCTCGGCGCCTGTGGCTCAGTCGGCTAGGGCGCCAGCCACGTACACCTAAGGTGGCGGGTTTGAATCCCCAGCCCAGCCTGCCAAACAACAATGATGGCTGCAACCAAAAAATGGCCGGGCGTTGTGGCGGGCGCCTGTGGTCCCAGCTACTTGGGAGGCGGAGGCAGGAGACTCGCTTAAGCCCAGGAGTTGGAGGTTGCTATGAGCTGTGATGCCATGGCA
>CAUYQV010062029.1:0-14001 GCA_963574575.1 Galagoides demidoff
ACTTTTGATTATCCAGCATGTAGGTTGTGCTTAAAGTCATCTCAAGAATGGGGAAAAAAAGTATCCAATGTACTCAGTCTTACTATGAAACCAAATTATAGGTTTCTTATGAAAGCTATAACCCAATTATAGCCCAAGAAGGGGAAAGGGGGAGAGGGAGGGGAGCAGGGAGGATGGGTAGAGGGAGCGTAATTGGTGGGACCGCACCTACAGTGCATCTTACAAGGGTGCATGTGAAATTTACTAGGTGTAGAATATAAATGTCTTAACACAATAACTAAGAAAATTCCATGAAGGCTATATTAACCAGTTTGATGAAAATATTTCAAATTGTATATAAAACCAGCACATTGTACCCCATGATTGCATTTATGTACACAGCTATGATTTAATAAAAAAAAATTTTTAAAAAGAATGATCACTTATTAGTACAAATAAGAGTCAAGTGAAAATTTGGCAGCTTTCAACACTCTGTCAATACCCATAGGGGTAAAGTGGACAAAGTATAAATGTGGTGTTAAAAGTGGATGGAGGAGACTTGGGAAGTTTACAATAATGTAAAACTTTTATTAAATCCTTGCTCTGTAATCAAACTAGACCTGGACATTTTCTTAACCTCATCCAATGGCTTGGAGGACAATTTAATATAACTTTTAACTTCCTATCTTCTTTATATAATTATTCAGGATGTAGGAATCCCTGGTTATAGGAAAATTGTTTCTTCATTAGGGAGATTTCTATTTTTGTTACCTGTGTTATTCATTTAAATTTTATACAATGAACTTATGCTTCTTTAATAAACAGGGAAAAATTAAGTCCTTTAAGATCCTTTCCCTCACTCAGCATATAAAAATATTTAATAGACTCAAAATTATCTACAAGTCTTTTAAAGTTATTATAATGTTAATAGCTTCCCAGGGAGAAACATATTATCTTTTCAATAGTTCAAAATTATAATCTGGACAGAGTCTACTGTGACTAATACAAATGAAATAACAAGTACTTTGTAAGCATTATTAATAGAGCTTTTTTTTTTTGCCACAGGGAAAAAATTAAATGGTAGTCTACACCCTCATCCAATTATTGGTATTAGAACTCTACATTTTATTGAACATTCTAAAATGTTATTTGTGTTCTAAAATGTGACAAATTATATGATGTGCAGAGACCCAGAAAAACTCTGTAATGGAACATTTACTAGACAATAAACTTATTTTTTCAGTAGACCTACAGAAAATAGAAGGATCATAGCACAGTTTGTATATTCACCAAGGTAGTGTTCATATCTAATATTTCAGTGAATTTACAAAGTTCTAATCATTATCCTCCGCTAGATTTTTAATGCATCATCTCATTTAATATCCATCACAATCACTTATAGAGGTTATTTACCTCTTCATCTTACAGCTGTGTTAACTAAGGCTTAGAATAAAACAATAACTTGTCCAAAGTTTCACAAATGGTTAAAGTACAGAAAGGATTGGAAGCCAGTTCCATCTTATTCTTAGCCCTATTATCTATGCCACTTTTCTCATTAATATTTATATGGAATGTTGGTAGATCAAAAAAGCATAAGCTTTATTTACCATTATTCATGATAAAAATCCATGCATATTTGAATTAGTGAAATTTCACTGACTAGTAAATCAGTATCCCCCAAATACTGACAAAACATTGAGCATATTCTCTGTAATTTATATGTTCACATCTGAATGTGTTCATTAGTCAATCACTGGCTTCCCTTCTTTGTTCAACTCATTAAAACTCCCTGAGTATCTTTTCCTGATGTTCTAATAATCTTCCATTTCTGGATCATAGATTAGGTCAAACTAAGGCGTTCTTAAACTTTCTTTGGAAATAACCCCCTTGGAGAAATTGTATAAAGCTCTGTATCTTCTACACTGATCCTTAAATGCCCATGCTAACATAAAACACACAGGTTCAGACTATTTGAGGGGCAAGTTGGTCTTCTGAAACGAGACAGGCTATGAACCTGGTTTTTCCAGAACAGTCCTGGTTATATCCGGTGTCGGTATCCCGAGGAAGCTATACTAGTGTTTGGTTAAAACAATAAAGTTTATGAATTCTCTATCTTGTAACCATTCATAGTTAAAATATTACATATTCATTTTTCATTTTCTTTCCCTTCTTTTTAAAATGCTTTAATTGGCACAAAATAATTGCACATATTGATGGGATGCAGTATGATGTTTCCATGCATGTATACATTCTGTAATAATCAAATTGGGATCATTAACATATCCATAACCTCAAATATTTATCTTTCTTTGTAATGGGAAGACAAAAAATCATCTCGTCTAGCTATTTTGAGATATGTGATACCTTATTGTTTACATTATTTATTCTACTGACACCAGACTTATTCTTCCTCCCTATCCCCCTCTCCCCAGTGGCTGGTAACCACTATTCTATTCCCTCATTCTATGAAATTTCCATTCTCCACCCATGAGTCAGACCATGTTGCATTTATCTTTCTTTGTCTTGTTTATTTTACCTAACGTAACACCCTCCAGGTTTATCCATGTTGTCATAAGTAACAAGATTTTATTCTTTTTCATGGCTGAATAGTATTCTGTTGTGTGTATATACAACACTTACAACATTTTTCTTTATCAATTCATCCCTTGTTGGACACAGGTTGCTTGTCATTTGGGGTATTGTGAATACTAGAAATACATTTCTGATGTGTTTATTTTGTTTCCTTTGGATATATATCCAGCACTGGCAGTACTAGATCATGTGTAGTTCTGTTTTTAATATTTTGAGGAACCTCTGCACTGTTTTCCATAAGGGCTGTATTATATCATGTTCTCAACAATATGAAAAAAATATTTGCCTTTTTTCCACATTCTCACAACAGTTATCGTCTTTCTCTTTTTGATAATAGTCACTCTAACAAGAGAGAGATAATGTGCCATTTTGGTTTTGATTTTCATTTCCCTGAGGATTTGTGATGTCAGCATTTTTTTTTCTGACACAGAGTCTTACTTTGTCACCCTCAGTAGAGTGCTGTGGCATCATAGCTCACAGGAACCTCCAACTCTTGGCCTCAAGCAATTCTCTTGCCTCAGCCTCCCAAGTAGCTGGGACTACAGGCACTCTCCACAACGTCTGACTATTTTTAGAGAGAGGGGGTCTCACTCTTGCTCAGGCTGGTCTCAAACCTGTGAGGTCAGGGCAATCCACCCACCTTGGCCTCCCAGGGTGCTAGGATTACAGGCATGAGCCACCATACCTGGCCTCGATAGTCAGCATTTTTTAATAAACCTGTTGGCCATTTTTCTGTCCTTTTTTGAGAAATATTTGTTAAGGTCATTGGACATTTTTAAATTGAATTATTTGAGGGTTTTTTAAATTTTTTTCTATTAATTTCTTTGAATTCCTTTTATATTCTAGATATCAACTCCTTGTCTGATGCAAATATTTTCTCTAATTATCTAGATTGTCTCTACATTCTGTTGAATGTTTCCTTTAGTGTGTCTTTTTCTTCCTCATTAAGATTGTCTTTGCCTTTCTTTTCATGCTATTCTTGTCCTTTGGTACAAAGTAAATTCTAAAATTTATGTAGAACCACAGAAGACCCCTGAATACTCAAAGAAATTCTGAGCAAAAAGAACAAAGCTGGAGGCATCCTACTTCCAGACTTCAAAATATGCTGCAAAGTTCTGGTAACCAAAGTAGCATGGTGCTGGCATAAAAACAGTCACATAGACCAATGGAACAAAATAAAGAAACCAGAAATGCATCCACATATGTACAGCCGGCTGAATTTTGACAACAGTACAATATTTGCAAAATTTCCAATAGTGAGATTGCTGGATCATATGGTAGCTCTTTTTTTTAGTTATGTGAGGAAACATTCTTTATAGGGGCTGTACTAGTTTACATTTCCACAACCAGGTAAGAGTTCTTTCTTCACAAACTTGCCAGCAGTTTTTTTTTTTTTTTTTTGTCTTCCTGGCAATGACCATCATAACTGGGGTGAGACAATATTTCACTATGATTTAGAATTGCATTTCCCTGATAATTAATGATGTTGAGAATATTTTCATATATTCTTCTTTGAGCCTTTGTATATCTTCTTTGGAGAAATGTCTATTCAGATCATTTACTCATTTTTTTAATTAGATTGTTTCTTTTTCTGTTGTGATGTTTGGGCTCCTTTTATATTCTGGATATTAATCAATTTCTTGTCTGATTAGCAGTTTACATTTATTTTCTCTCAATCTGTATATTACCTCTTTGCTCTGTTAATTATTACTTTTGCTGTGAAGATGCTTTTTGGTTTGATATAATCCTCTCTGTTGCCTGTGGTTTTGCAGTCTTCTTCATAAAAATCTTTTCTCAAATCAATGTCCTAAAATGTTTCTCTTAAGTTTTCTTCTAGTAGTTTGTAGTTTTAAGCCTCAGATTGAGGTCTTTCATCCATTTTGTGTTGATTTTTGTATAGGGTGAGGAGTGGGAGTCTGGTTTCATTCTGCAGATGGTGATCCAGTTTTCCCAGCATCATTTATTGAAGAAACTGTCTCTAATAAGTTATTTAGCATCATGATAGGCTATGGCCTCACTTAATGCATTTTTTTCTTCAGAATTTTTTTAATGTTTGCATCAGAAGGTCTGTCTTTACAGCGGAAAATGCAATGAAGCCTCACTGCAGAAAACGAGTTCCCCTGCTGTTGTCTCATTTTGTTCTCACATGTACTCTCATTTCAATTTATTCTCTGCTTAAGAAAATCCAACAGTATCTCTCCATATATTTGTGTTTAACCATAAACAATTATGTCATTTTATTTTTGCCTCTTGAGGAATCTAACTTGTAATTTTTCTTTAAACCTCTTACAAATTTAGATAAAATAATGAGTTAATTTTCAATATAAGATTTAAATATTTCTGGAGTACTCCTATTTTCTTTTGGTCTTTATTCCTTTAAATGGTACAGAATTTTAGTAAAAACTTGAACAAGCACTTATTTTGGCATTAATCTTCTATATTCATCATTAAATTTATTAAACCTTTTTTTTTCTATGTCACTTTAGAAGCTGAGAATTTTCTTGTCTGGCATTTTTATAAATTTAATTCTGTGCGAACTGAAAAAATATGTAACAAAGAGTTTTTCCAACAGTCTCATAATAATAAAATAGCAATAACAACAAACATATATATTACATTTATTATATACCAAGTGCTATATTGAGCATTTACAAATGTTTCCTTATTTAATCCTTTCAATAGCTCTAGGAGTAACTCTGTTGTATCCTTTTCAGAATTGAGGAAATTGAGGCAGAGAAAAGTTAATATCTTGCCCAAGTGTGCCTTTTACAAAGCCCATGAGGAAAACAAACAGAAATTTTCCTTAATCCCAAGGTAATCTGTCTTCAGTATCTGTTCCGTCATTCTCTCTTCCCTTCTCCTGATCTGAGAAGCTTTTGAGAAATTCACTTCATCCAGTGTCCAGTGTAATGTTAATGTCAAATCCCCCTGCTCTTAAAATGGTGTTAATTATCAATTGTAGAATGAACCATAAAGTGAGTAAGAGCTTTGTCATGAAAAAAATAAATAAAAAGAGGATATGGCTAACAAGTTTCTTTCAGCATCTATTTTAAAATGAACTCTGGTTTCAGAAATGTTTTAATATAAAATGTTAAACTCACAAAATAATGGTGCAACCATATGTTATGTTTCCAAATTTTTTAGTAAAAAAATATAAAACAGTTGTTTTACCACCCATTTGAATTAAACCTCTTACCTTTCATTAGCCATGAAAGGTAAAAATTATTTGAATTTCTTTGTACTTATTGAAGAGGAAGGAATAGAAGGATGGAGAAGAAGAAAAAGAGGACAGGAGGAAGAAACATTTCAAGTTCCCTCAAGTTTATCTTCCTGTTGCATCATAGCCAAAAACTATCATCATTTTAGCATATAAAGAATGTCAACGATAACAATATGTGAGGACTCTTTGGATGACATTCAAAACTATAACAAACTCATGGGATACAATCCTGTCTGAAGTAAAGCATTAGGCTATCGTGTTTTGATATTATTAAATCTATGTGTATTGGGGTGATATTTAGTGTATTTTTGGATGATATTAATAAGTGTATGTGTATTTCCCGGAATTTTCTAGGTCCTCAAAAGCATGATCTCATACACAGTGAAATCTAACTTTGCCAAAACGTAACTTTTGTTGGGGAGAATACTACTTTATTTGAACTTTAGTACTCAGGAAAGACATTAATGACAAGAGTCATTTCATTTTACTCAGTTTCTTTTTTCTTTCCAGAGCAACGTGGAGACCATTCTAACTCTCCCCACTCACACACACACATACACAAACATACACACTGGTTGACTTCTTTTGAGGATTGACTTGTCCCACACCAGCCATATCCATGTTATTATGGCGAGCCTACTCATCATCTTATCATCCTTGCTAGCCATGGTAATTGTTCCAGAGATTGTGTTTATGTCTCAAGTCAAAACATGTAGACCCCTCACCCCACATTTTCATATACTGAATCTACAAAAGACATCTCTTTTTTGCTCTGAGACTGGTAAACTCTAGTAATACAAGTCTGAATGTGTCTGCTTCCATTTCCCCTCTCATAGATTCTTTGTGTGAGAATAACCTGTCTGGAACAGAGAAATACAAATTCTTAGAATCTAAGCCAATTCTTAGAATTACACAAGTAAAGGCACATAAGCTCTACAGAACTGGCATCTCTTCTAACACAGACTACAAATTGAAAGCCTTCCCCAAATCACTCTGGTGTTGGCTAATTAGCTAAAAGTACTCACAGAACTCACTGAAAGCTATTATTCTCATGGTTATGGTTTATTGCAAGGAAGGGACACAAATTATCCAAGGGAGGAAGTATATATGGCAGAGTCAAGGAATTTTCCAATAGCAGAGCTTCTTTTGGTCCTTCCCTATGGAGCCAGGGAGCATTACTCTTTTGATGTGTAACAGTATTCACAGACTAGGGACAACAAGAGAGGCTCACCTGAGCACCAGTGTTCATAATTTTTTATTTGGGATCCACTGTGAAGGCATGATTGAATGATTGTCCATGTGGCTGATTTCTTATCTCAAGGATAAGAAACTGTCCTCTCAAACTTTTTGTATAGACAGTATTATAAACTATAATATATTTTTTATTTCAATCTATGCTCAGTATTTACCCATCACAGGTGATGTAAATTAAAAGGGGCTTGTGGGGCAGGGTGGAGCATCAAACAGGAAGCTTAAACCTACAGGCCAAAATATCAATCTATAAGGAGCTCCCAGGTATGAATGTATCTTCTACTGCCTAGGCCCAAATGGCAGACCTGCTTAGTCTGAACAAGGGACAGAATGTTTCTTTACTACAGCTTCAGTCTTTACAGCCAGACTTAAAACAACTCTAAGTGAAAAAGCCAAGCCTGACCAAATTCAGAAAAGCATGCTTTAGTAGACAGAGTAACGCATCCTACAGAGATTCCCAAATCATGGAAACTGTGACTACGTCACCATTTATCAAAAAAAGGGGGGAGGGGGACTTTGAAAATATGATTAACTTAAGGATCTTGAGAAGAGAAGATTTTCCTAGATTACCCAGGTACACTGCAGTCACAGGGTCCTTATAAGAGAGGAACAAGCAGATATGATAGAGACAGGTTGAAGTGATGTACCTCGAAGATAAAGGAAGGGGCATGGGTTGAGGAAGGCGGGCAATTTCCAGAAGCTGAAAATGGGAAAGAAACAGATTCTTCTGGTGCCTTCTGAACATAACAAGACCCTGTCTCTATAACAAATAGAAAAATTAGCTGGGTGTGGTGATGCATTCCTACAGTCCCAGACGCTCAGGAGGCTAAGGCAGGAGGATCGCTTGAGGCTGGGAGTCCAAGGTTGCAGTGAACTATGATGATACCACTGCACTCTAATATGCTAGCTAGGGTGACAGAGCAAGATCCCACCCAAAAATAAATGAATAAATAAATAAAAATGAATAAAAGAAGGATTTTTCAGCCCTCATAGCATTTGATTTAGACCCATAAAAGTCGTTTTGAATTTCTAACTTCCAGAATTGTAAGATAATAAGTTAATATTTCTTTTAGATACTGAACTCGTGGGAATCTGTTTTAGCCATGATGTAATCCAAATATATACGCTGAATTTTAAAAAAAGATGCCTGAAGTAGTGCCCTATAGATTTAAGAAATACGACAGCCCTTCTGTTCTCCTTCCAGAGTAGAACAGACTATAATGAGGATTCATTCATGTCCTTTAGAGAAAGATAATTTCCCTCAAATTATGCAACCTGTGCTTCATTAATGTCATATTTCATTCAAATAAGTGAGGTAGCGTAATAGTGGACTGCCTGGGTGTGTTTTGTTTCATGATGTTGCTTTTTGCACTATCCATTGCCTGTTCTTCATTCTCATCTTCTTCCAGGAACACATAATGCCACATCTATACTTTTGGCTATGATGGGTGGTTCACAAATAAGCATATAACCTTGCTCAGTACAGTGAAAATCAGGCCAGACCTTTAGCTGGTCCCAAAGGTCAAATGTAGTGCTGGAACAATATGTGACTTTTTTATCTATGCAGTGAAGGCTCCTACCTGAGAAATGACAGCCATGTAGGGAAAAGCCTAGATAGGAGATAGGGGTGGGGGAATCAGAGAGAAAGAGGTAGATGGGAGAGAGAGAGAGACTGAACCATAAAGAGAGAGACAGAGAAAAACAGAGAGAGAGGCAGAGGGAGAGAAACCAAGGCTTTGATGCCAGCAGTACTCAAACAATATTATTTTCTTTGATCCTTTAAGTTATATGAGCAATTACGTTCCATTGTTGGTTTAAATAGCATTTTAAGAGGGATTTGTGACTTGAACAGCTAGAGTCCTGTTGATACAAATAGCACAAGTGCACTCAGTTCCAAATAGTATAAAGCAGGTTCAGGACCCAACAAGATCTCAAGAAGTGCGTAAAATCCCCATTTCCCCATCTTTGACTTCAAAAGACATGGAAATAGTCACATCTTCAGAACACAAATCCCTAGCTTATTCACAGATGCCTGAGTTTTCTTTACAGAAAGACATGTTTATCAAACTAGAGGTAGAGGCTCACACTATGATACCCCTAGAGAGGAAGGGAATTTATAATTGATTTTGGTAATGTCACTAACATGTCTTTATTATTCAAACTTGGACGTTTAGAAAATTGAAAACAGCACTAATAATAATCATGCCCAGGCAACAGGCATAAACAATAATGTCTCAGGCAAAACAGGATATACAATCACCCTACCCAGAAGGAGAGTGGCAAACAAATTGAGTTTTGTGTCAGAAAGATAATTACCTTCCCCTGTCACTGCAGGCTTCTGAAATCTTTAGGGTTAGGAATTTCTGTTTACTCATTTTAAAGTAGTTGGGATAAAACTTTCTATCTTAAATGGTTACCATGAGCATCGAACTCGTTATAAAGAACATATAAGCATCAGAATAGACAATATATGACATTGTAAAAGCTATTTGAAATTCATGAAATAAAATTATAAATTGGATTATTTGTTATATAATAAAATGTATTGTCACATGTTTTCAGACACACACAAAAAGGATAAGCACTTACTAGCTAAAAAACCCTTATGTCAATTAGGTTTTCCTTTTTTTATAATTAGAATCTGATTTTGTTAGAAGGAAGGAAGGAGGGCACTGCAGACATAAGGGAGACAGGAAATGATGGAAGGATAAAAGAGGCTAAGGGCAGCTCTGAACACCTGGTTGGGAGTATAAGCTTGTCGTCAGTGGTAATAGTTTTTGAAGGCCAAGGGCACCACCTAGAGGTAACAGAGGTGCACTCAGACTCTCCTGGTAGAGCTTTGGAGTCTTTGCAATAAGGGCGTTTTGTAAGCATTTCCATCAAAGGAATTGACCATTGAGGAGCTGGCAGCCTGCCCAGCTCCACAAACAGGAGTGAACCCCGGCCCTACTCCGATCCATCTAAATATTATGTGACCATATCAAGAAAACACTTCTCAGTAAATCTCTGATTTTACTTCCTTCAAATTGGCTAGCGAGAGACTTGGATGAAAGCCCCAGCTCTCCTGTCCATGAGCTGTGGGATCTTAAGGAATCCACTTAAGCTCTGAAATTGAGGCTGTATGAGAATCATTTAACAGAAAACACTGTGTAGTTCAATGTAAACTCAACTTCTAATTACCTTGGAAATATCCTTTGCCTTCCAATATCTTTGTTTCCTCAGCTGAAAGATGAAAATAACAATAGTACCTATCTCATGAAGTTGTTAGGAGGATTCCACAAGATGCTGTATTATTACACTCACCACAGGAGCTGGCTAATGGAATCTGTGATTGAAAGTTGCTTATTTTTCACAACTCCTTGGTCGTTCCCAGTTGTAATCTTCTACAGTTAAAATAATTTCGTCTCAACCAGTTAAATAAAGCAGGATTTATTTAGCCTTTTAAATATAGGCAGACATTGGCCTAACAGTGCCAGCTTCCTAATTTATGGTTCTAAGCCATATTATTCCCTCATTGCCTAACTTGAAAATGGCTACTGTTAATTGTTGAGGCACTGACCTATGGCTCGACATCCTTCCACACCTAGCATTCGGAAAAAACCTAACTAAGCAACTAAATTCAAGAAAGTATCCAAGAAGAAGCCTACCTACCTCCAAATACTTTCTGCTTTTCATCATAAGAATGGAAAAGCAAGAATCCAATGTACTCAGTTCTAATATGACGGCAGTAGATGAGCTATTGGGGGGGAGAGGAATAAAGGAGTGGGGAAAGGGGACAAGGGAGGGAGATGGGGGGTCAACGGTGTGGGACACACCTCTTGGGGGCAGGACACAGTTATAAGAGAGAATTTATCTAATAAAGGCAATCAGTATAACCTAATCCTTGTACCCTCAATGAATCCCACAGAATAAAAAAATTAATTTATTAATTAAAACAATAATTCCTGCTTTTTAATTCTATGCAGATTGAAGTTTACAATAGAAATGAGATCAGTGCTATGTACAGCCTTAGCTCAGAATTCCAATAACATATTTCTTCAGATATAACATATACAGGATTTTGAACAATAGTTATTTGATAGAAGATTCCAAACATTTGTGTGTGTGCAGTTGCAGCTTTCAGTTGCTGGGATATAAGGAATTTTAATAATATGGTAAGATATTCTCATCAGAAGTGTCTTAGAATTATCTTTTCTGATCTATAAATGACCGTTTGTGGTTTTTTCATCTCTATTTTCCTTATTGAGAATTCTTTGAAGTTCAACACAAATGGAACATCTTAAAATAGATTAAAATCCCAGGTCAAAAAATACAAGGACCAAATTCAAGGTATTTGGACATTCTGTCCTTTTTGTTCTAGCCCACACAATCTCATCAATTCACCACTGATTGAGCAAGTATTGTATGTGATCTCATAGAGCTGGGCCTGAGCTGTATTCATGATTCCCAGCAAACATAAAGGATTGCTTTTAAAGGGGTAAGAGGAAAAAACTAACTAGGAAGGCCTTGCATTATTTTTGTCTCTTCTGTTAAGCTTGCAATATAGAGCACATGCAGTGGTCACAACTTACTCGAAAACCAATAAATTTCTGTAGTCCTTCGAAGTGCAGAGACAAAAGCTAGCCTTTTAAAATAAACTTTTAAAAAAATCCAAGGAACAGTTTTTCTCTTAGAAAAAGAAGGGCCTTGTGAGTCTGCATTACTATTCATCTAAACCCAACTTTAGGACTCAAAAAAAGGGCAAGAACTAAGGCCTTCAAAACTCCCTAACACCAAGGATGCATTTCTTTTCTGGGTTAATTCTTTTATTTATTTTTTCTGAGATGTGTTTAAAAACTAAATATACAAATTTAAGTATATCACGCAGATTGTGAAAGTAGTTTTAATTTATTTCCTTCTGGTTCAGAGTTATTAGGAACCAACTCCAAATCTCACACTGCCCTAAGAAAGATGATATGATGGTGGTCGGGGTAGAAAACCTAAATTCATCAAGAAATTAATGGAAGCATCTAATGAGAGACCACAAATAACAGAACAGATGCAGATCAAAGCTTGACACCAAGTCAAGAAGGCATAACAATGCAAACAAAGTCATACCAGCCATATGGCAATACCGTTATTAGAGATCAAGACAACTGACATTGACTTTGTAGAGACTCCCTACCCCATATTACAAAAATCATCAATTTTGAAATCTGTTTATAGGGGCTGTATTTCTAAGGCTGTGATTAATTCAATGATTTAAACAAGCTGTTTATCTTCAGCCTCAGCTTCTACATATTTCAGAAAAGGTATTTTTGTTTGAAATTTTAACTCAAGACATAAAAGGGGGCTTTATGCCCCTTACTCTGAGGGAGACAGATCTAGAGGTAAGTGTGATTTCCTAAGATTAAATAACTACTTTATTAAATAATTATTGCAATTAATTTCAGTCTTTAAATAAGATACATCAGCCCTATTAAAATATGCAGAGAGTATTCAATGTTTTAGTAAAATTATGCAACTAAATCCATTAATGATAAATATATCATGGTTTGAAGGAAAAAGCAAGGAGATTTAGAGATCATTCATATCATGTCTGAGTGATGCAAAGGAGAGAAACTTGCCATTCCACAACTGATCCCATGATGCTTCTCTACTGAACAGTTCAGTCCAGCAGGTCATATGCATTGTTTAGGATGGAAAATGAACATGGAAGAAATCAATGTGGAGTGCTTGCTTTGGCAGCACATATACTAAAACTGGGACGGTACAGAGAAAATTAGCATGGCCCTTATGCAAGGATGACATCCAAATTCGTGAAGCATTCCATATTTAGAAAAAAAAAATGAAATGAATGTGGATATTTTATAATAAAAAATGTTAACAGTGGGCTCCTCTAAAGAGATCCCCCAAGATACTTAGAAGACTTTTTTTTTTTTTTTTTTTTTGAGACAGAGTCTTACTTTGTTGCCCTCTATAGAGTGTCAGGGCATCGTTGCTCACAGAAACCTCAAATTCCAGAGTCCAAGGGATCCTCTCGTCTCAGCATCCTGAATAACTGGGACTATCAGTACCCGCCACAATACCTGCCTATTTTTAGTAGAGATGGGGTCTCTCTCTTGCTCAGACTGGTCCCAAACTCCTGAACTCAAGCAAAACACGTCCACCTCTTAGAGTGCTAAGATTACAGGCATGAGCCACCACACTTGGCCTCAAAGACTTTCTTAATTATATTTTGCAAAGAGACTGGCCTGTACTTGTACTTGCAAAATGCATGCAAAGATATAAAGCTCACTGCTCTGAAGCAGGAGTGATTGCCATCTTCATTTTGAAGCCTGTATTTTCATGACACTCCTGGGATTCTGTATCTCCGTTAGAGCCTTTTTGACTATTAGGATGAGGCTAAAATTCAATTATCCCTCCAAGTAGTTGCTCAGTGACTGTATTCCAAGGAGGGAACTCCTGCAAAATCATTTCTAAGCAACCAACTGGTATAAAACACAAAGTCCCCACTCCTCTGATTTCTATTAGAGTTTCTATCACATTGTTTCAACTTATTTTCAGATTTTAACTGGTGTCTGCTGCAGCTTCAAAATGCACTTTAATTTCCTCATGTGTCATCCAGGGCCTATCAGTTATAGAATCACTAAGAAAAGGAGAAACTTTGAACATGGCTACTTATTTAGCTTAAGCTTTACAAATAACGTTGACCGGCTCGGCGCCTGTGGCTCAATCAGCTAAGGCGCCAGCCACATACACCTAAGGTGGCAGGTTTGAATCCCCAGCCCGGGCCCGCCAAACAACAATGATGGCTGCAACCAAAAAAATGGCTGGGTATTGTGGCAGGCACCTGTGGTCCCAGCTACTTGGGAGGCGGAGGCAGGAGACTCGCTTGAGCCCAGGAGTTGGAGGTTGCTATGAGCTGTGATGCCATGGCACTCTACCCAGGGGGATAGCTTGAGGCTCCATCTCAAAAA
>CAUYQV010062031.1:0-85147 GCA_963574575.1 Galagoides demidoff
TCCGCCTCCCAAGTAGCTGGGACCACAGGCGCCCGCCACAACGCCCGGCCATTTTTTGGTTGCAGCCATCATTGTTGTTTGGCGGGCCCGGGCTGGGGATTCAAATCCGCCACCTTAGGTGTACGTGGCTGGCGCCTTAGCCGATTAAGCCACAGGCCCCGAGCCTAAATACAGCATTATTATTACAACTTTCTTTTTTTTTCTTCAGTAAATATTTATTGAGTATCTATCACATCCAGCACAGTTGTAGTTGGTGAGGCTACAAGGAACAAGTCAGTTAACAGAGCTTATCTACAGAGATTGGAAAGCACTTTTGTATACATGCCTACTTTTGATTTTTACAATAACCTCACAGAGTAGAAAGGGCAAGAATTACTACCACCCTCGTGTGGTTAAGAAAATATGAGCTCAGAATGTCCTGATGACTTAAACAAAGAATCTTATTTATCTTTTTTTGAGGGGGGGGCAGAGTCTCATTCTGTCACCCTGGGTAGAGTGCTATGACATCACAGCTCACAGCAACTCTTGGCCTCAAGCGATCTTCTTGCCTCACCCTCCCGAGTAGCTGGGACTACATGTGCCTGCCACAATGCCCTGCTAGTTTTTCTGTTTTTAGTAGAGATCTTGTTCTTGCTCAGGCTGGTCTTGAATTCCTGAGCTTAGGCAATCCTCCCGCCTTGGCCTCCCAGAGTGCTAGATTACAGTTGTGAACCACTGTACCAGCCAAGAAATTTATTTTAAAAAGAATTTTTTATATTCAACAATATTATGCCTGTTAGTAGATTTTTTTTTCCAAAAATGATACAGTTTTAATATTTTAGCAGCCCTTTCACTCTCAGGAGTGGCCCTTTTGACTATAAATAAATGATAAGACTCATTCTACTTATAAACAATGGTCTCAAAAATCTTATACTGGTACTTTGAAAAAAGTAATTTTCAGCCCTTGTATATATCAGAATCACCAGGGAGCCTTTAAAAAATACTTATGCCTGGCTTGGCGCCTGTAGCTGAAGTGGCTAGGGCACCAGCCACATACACCAGAGCTGGAGGGTTCGAATCCAACCGGGGCCTGCCAAACAATGACAACTACAACCAAAAAAATAGCTGGATGTTGTGGCAGGCACCTGTAGTCCCAGCTACTTGGGAGGCTGAGGCAAGAGAATGGCTTAAGCCCAGGAGTTGGAGGTTGCTGTGAGCTGTGACACCATAGCACTCTACCCAGGGCGAGAGCTTGAGGCTCTGTGTCAAAAAAAAAAAAATACTCATGCGTGGGCCCTACTCCTCACAGACTGTGATTCAGCAGGTCTGGGCAAGGCCTAGGAACCTACAGTTTAACAAAGCTGCATCAGGACGTCTGGCGTGGAGCCAATGAAACCTGTTATGGTAAAATTTAAGTAACTGTAGCCCAAGGAAATCTGATGCCATTTACACAGTCTAATGGACAAGTTGTTCTCCTTTATTTTAAACTGAGACCTTCCTGAACATCACACAGTTAAAGAAAATTCAGTTTTACTGTCTGAGTCATCACAGCCCCGGGGACTAATGTGTCTGCCGATCTGGAGTCGTGCTGCCTTCTTGCTTGAGCGTGTCTCTTCATTTCTTTCTGTGAAGACACAGATAGGATCCCTCTCTCTCCCTCCTTGAGGTCACATGGCCAGGAGAAGGCCAGCCTCCTTCCCTTCTTACCCATCACTGCAAACAAAGGAGTGGCTCACTTCTGAGACAGTGTGGGGCTGTCAGTCCCAGTAAGACAATAGTCAGATGGTTTATACTGGGAACAGAGAGGGGAGGAAGCCGGGCTTGACACCTAGAACATTTTCCCAAGCACAGAGGGCCCCTCCTTGGGACCCACAAGATCTGCGGTTAGCTCAGAGGAGCCAGACAGCTCACTCTGTCTTAGAGGACACAATGGAGCTTCTTCACTGACAGATACTTCGGGGTACTCAGAACCAGGCAAGACACTCCAGTGCAGGCAGTAAGAAGGTGTTTCCCTAGGAAGGACTCAGAGAACTGAGACAGGGAGGAAGCTCACTGACCCCCAGTCCCCTCTGCAGCCTCCCATCAAGCCAGCCGGGTCGCCTGAGCTCCCCCTGTGGCTCTACCTGCTCAAGTCTATCTCTGGGAAGGACTGGGCTGAGGTCTGTCATAGGGTGAAGCTGGACTCTACCTTCTTGACTTAATTCTGCCTCTGAGGTTAAGTAGGAAAATGCCAGGCCTCCTTAGGATCACTTTTGTGGAAGAGACATTTGCTTCAATGAATACAAAAGCAAGGACTGGTAAGCAAGAGACAGAAAAAAAATTATCATAACGTGAATGGCTACTGGACAGGCAGTGCTGTTATACACCCGACTGGTCCATGGAAAGCGAGGCCTTATGAGGGATGTGCAGTTATTAGTTTTACTTTCTAGATAAGCAAACAAGTACAGAGAGGTGATACAGCGTGGCCAGGTGACACAGCTGCTAAGTGGGAGAGATCTGAATCCAAGACTACTGAAATCAGAACTTAATTTTTCTTTTTTTGAGACAGTGTCCTGCTCTGGGGGCTGAAGTGCAGAAGCCTCCTCATAGCTCACAGCAACCTCAAATTCCTGAGCTCCAGCTGGGACTACAGTCACCCACCACCATGCCTGGCTAACAAAACTTAGAGTCTTTTCTTTTTTTTTTTGAGACAGGTTCACTTTGTCACTCTCGGAGAGTGCCATGGTGTCCTAGCTCACAGCAACCTCAAACTCTTAGGCTCTAACAATTCTCTTGCCTCTGCCTTCCGAGTAGCTGGGACTACAGGTGCCCACCTTAATGCCTGGCTATTTTTAGAGATGGGGCCTTGCTCTAGCTCAGGCTGGTCTTGAACTCGTGAGTTCAGGCAATTCCCCTGCCTTGGGCTCCCAGAGTACTGGGATTATAGGCGTGAGCCGCCTCACTCAGCAAAACGTAAAGTCTTAATCACAGTATCCTAATGCCTAAGGTTAGCATTTCCCTGCTCTCAGCAGGGCTGGCTCTGGATGCTAATAGTTTAATTCCAGACATGATACCAAGGGAAATAACATCACTGGTAATTTCTCCAAAGGAAGTGACACACAGGCTGCAGCCACTTAGGTTGGCCCATGCCTCAGTCTGAGCTCTGACTCAGGGCAGAGTGGGTTTGAATGATGTGACCTTAAGCATGTCAGTAGGGCATCTCATCTACATTCTTCTCATACATGTAGCCCTACTTTTAAGAAAGAGATCTGGGCTGGGCACAGTGTCTCACACCTGTAATCCTAGCACTCTGGGAGGCCAAGGAAGGTGGACTGCTTGAGTTTAGGAGTGGGAAACCAGGCTGAGCAAGGGTGAATCCCTTCTCTATTAAAAATAGAAAAAGTAGCTAGACATTGTGGTGGGCGCCTGTAGTCCCAGCTACTTGGGAGCCCGAGGCAAGAGGATCGCATGAGCCCAAGAGTCTGAGGTTGCTGTGAGCTATGATGACATTATAGCACTCTACCTCAGGCAAACAGAGTAAGAATCTGTCTCCAAAATAAAAAATAAATAAATGATTGAGATCTGGGAGCTGTGCTTTAGTTCTTAGTTTATTTATGCATATTTTGCTTTACTTGTTTTTATAAAGATAAAATAGTGACTTTGGAAACCCAGCTTAGGCATTTTGATCTTCAGAAACATTTCTGAAAAGGCAAATGTTTGGGGAACATGAGGCAGCTTTGACACTTTAATTTTGTGCCATCAGATGCTGGATGTTCATGAGCAGGCGGGGAGGTGGGGAATGGAAGGGAGCAGAAGGGACTGCCGGTGGGGGTTATTAAGGAAGAAAATATTCTTCCTCACAAACCCGTTCGTGGTTTGTCTGCTTGTTGCTCACCAGGGCAGGGGACCCTCTTCTTTTCTCCCTCCAGGCAAAACACTTGCTGAAATCACCCCTCTCTCTTGTGTGGTGGCAGTAATGATGTCAGCCACCAGGCAGCTGGTGCCCAGGGATTCTGCCTCTCAGCTGTGTGGCCACATGGTGCAAACGAGAGGGAGGAAAAACAAAGCAGCACCAGGACCCTGGCTGGATGCTCGAGTGTGGCAGGGAAGTGCTGCCTTGGAGCTGCTTGGATTGAGGGAGAGAAGGTGCCTTTCACTACCATTTTCTTATGGGGACAAAACTGGCCAGACAACACAGGCCATTCTGAACATGGGAACAGTAAGGGATGGGGGCAAAACAATAATGATGGTGGGTGGGAAGTTACTGCACTAGAGAAGGCTGGGGCAGCAACGTGCCCTTGTGGGCTCTGGCAGTTGCCTGCTCCCATAGGCATGATCTCTGTCGTCAGGCAGGCAGGTGCTGCCTCTAAGGACTTGCCCAGGTCCACCTGGAGGGGCACAGTGAAGGCTTCTGACCATCCACTATTGGTTTGGCCTGCAAAGTGGGAATCTGCTCAGCTGCTCAGGGAGGGAGGGCCAGACTACTCTGAGTAACGACCCAAAGCAGTGAAGACAGCACTGGGTTGATACTACCCTTCAGCCAGAAGAGATGGACCCTGAGCAGCCTCAGCAGAGTCTCCCATCAGGAACTCAGGCAGAAGCTACATCACGTAGGGAAGACAGGGGCAGGCAGAGCAGTCTGTTTCGCCTCTTCCCCATGCACTCACACCTCTTTTCTAGGAAGTCTGGAATTCTTAGAGCCGTCTTCCCCTGGGCTCCACTTCCTGTCATTGCTGTCTAGGACGAAATCTATTTCTGCCACCTCCTCAAATCCTCCCTTGGCAGTGCTCTTCAAAAGCAATGGGCAGATGTCTTGATGTGCTTACCCGTGAAATATCCAGGTGCTGCACTCGTCGGCCTTGGTGATGTAGTTCTCGGGCAGGAGTCCAGAGCAGCCCGTGGTTAAGGACGTGCCGTAGATCCAGCCCTCGCTGGTGCTGGTCTGCTCCATTGGGGACATGAAGATGAAGTCCCCGGGGACCAGCTCCAGCTCATCATCATTCTGTGGGGTGTAGGGGTAGATCACCTGTAATGTCTGAAAAAGGAAGAGAGGAGGAGTAAGCCCCACATTTGACCGTTCTTCTGAGTCCCTGAGAAGGGGGACTGTGTGCTCAGCATCAATGCTGCACATCGCCAGAGGGTGCCACGCACAGGAGCCCCTGAGGTCCACGGGCTCTGAGTAGACCTGGGTTCTGATGGGAGAGCTCTTCTCAGTCTCGGGGGTTGTGAGTGTGCACCTGGTGCTATGAATGGTTCTAGACTTTCCTTCAGGCACCATGTCATTTCCCACTGGGACTCAGGTACAGTATTTAGAAATTCACTGGAAAGACTCTGGTCTCTCTGGACGACTATGATGCCAGTGGACTTAGACGTAGAATTAAACCTTTTCAGATTTTTAACTTTGTTTGGCCTCAGTTTTCTCATCTGTAACAAAATACCTAGACTATAAATGTTAAATGAGACAATCTGAGCAAATACCTTAGGACAAAGCTGTGTATACAGAAGAGGCATAATTATTTCCACTGCCCCATCATGGCACCTGATCCCCATGTGATGTCCTTCTGTCCAGTAGCCCCTGACCCTTGCACACTGTGCTGGGGAAGCCTGTGAGCTAATCAGCTTACTGGTGTCGAGTCGACACAACAAATGCTGGGAAGAGGAAATTTCCTTCTGGAAATCAGCAGAAGTGTGATCCTTCTCAGAGGATGAAATTGCTAAGGTATAGGACTCGTCTGTACTGCTGGATTTCTGACTTCCCTTTCCCAAAGTAGGGCACCTTTCCCTAGTTCCGACTCCAGCAACTTTCAGTTCTAGATCTTTCTGCTCCCCAATCGCCTCCTCACTCCTCCTGTCCCTCTGCCTCATACACACTCAAACTACCTTTCCAAACAAGTCAAGAAAGTTTTCTGAAGGATCATTAAAACAGCTTAAAGGGAAAAAAAAAGTTCACATGAAATCTCATAAATCTCAAAGCTGGGTGTGTGATGTCCCATTAAAAGGAACATTATTTTTCTTGGAACAAGGTGGAGAAAGACACTGAATTATAGGGAACAACCCTGAACCTGCTTTCTTCAGATACTCAAGCAGAGCACAGTGTTGGCCCATCATGCCTTCGGCCCAGTGGTGCCTTTCTCTTGAGAAACTCAACACAACTTCAGAGAACTCCTGAAGGGAGGGGGCTATTCCAGCTCAGAATATTCCCAGAGAAATCAAGACATAAGAGGTTGGAGACACTATGTCTTAGGCAGAGAGTAGTTGGAAAATAAGTGGCTTTAATTTTTTTTTTTTTTTTGAGACAGAGTTTCCTTCTACCCTGGGTAGAGTGCCATGGCATCAGAGGACTCTTGGGCTCAAGTGATTCCCTCGCCTCCACCTCCTGAATAGCTGGGACTACAGAGCCTGCCACAACACCTGGCTAGTTCTTCTATTTTTAGTACAGACCAGGTCTCACTCTTACTCAGGTTGGTCTCAAACTCCTGAGCTCAGGTGATCCACCTGCCTCAGCCTCCCAGAGTGCTAGGATTACAGGTGTGAGCCACCGCACCCGGCCTAGTGGCTTTGATTTATTGAATAAACAATGAAAGGATTAAGGTACTATAGCACATTTGAAATTATAAATGGGAACCATGTCCCAACTTCTCATTTCTTACCAAAAGCAGACAAAAAAAGTTAGTCTAAGTTTGAGAGGTAGACCCATGCCTAGCTTACATGACATTATTATGCCCACTCTTTGGTTTTATATTTGGTATCTACTTTCAAAAATTCTTTTTGTGTCCACCTCAGGTGTGTGTTTTCTCCCTTCTTGTGCTGGTTGTGAACTTAAAGTTTAAGGCATAAGGGCAGTCTCAGCCCTGTACGAACTGCATTGCCTTCAAAGCCCTTTGTGTTCTTAGGAACAATGATAGCTGCAGCAATTTTTTTGCATCAGCTTTGTGGTGGGTTACAGCCTTTTTGTATATTCTTTTGTGTAGTCCTCACAATAGTCTACCACGACATTATCATATTTTACAGATAAGAAAACTAAAGACTGCCTGGAGAATTACACAAGTTGTCGAAGTGAATCTAACCGCTCCTAAAATCATGGAGCCAGAATTTGAAGCTGAGTGTGCTAGAGGCCAGAATTCATGCCTTTTTTTATACTTCTGTCCCCTTCCCCCAGATTTCTTTTGCTTGGTGCATGCAACTGGTGTGGCCCAATGTAATCACTAACATGGAAGAATCAAGGTGAAGTACAAGTAGGCATCTGTAAGTCCAGATCAAGTGAGAATCTGTTATTTTTTTTTTTTTTTAGACAAGGCCTCACTTTGTCGCTCTCAGTAGAGTGCCGTGGTGTCACAGCAACCTCAAACCCTTGAGCTCAAACAATTCTCAGCCTCCCCAAATAGCTGGGACTACAGGTGCCTGCCACAATGCCCGGCTCATTTTTAGAGATTAGGTCTTGCTCTGGCTTAGGCTGGTCTCAAACCTGTGAGCTCAGGCAGTCCACCTGCCTTGGCCTCCCAGAGTGCTAGGATTACAGGTGTGAGCCACCGTGCCTGGCCTTCAAGTGAGACTCTAAATAGCAGAGGTTGAGACCTGGGAGTTTTCCCTTGCATCACTGTGCCTTGCTGAGTGTCCTTGCCTAAAACCGCTTTCCTTCTCTGGACGTCTGTTCCCTCATTGGAACAATCACTAAAAACTGCTTCCTGGGGACACAGTGAAGAAAGCAGGCAAGAAGAGGTTTATATATGCAGAGGGGCTCAGGTTAGGACCAAAAGACCTCAGGGGGAGAGGTCTAGGTCAAAGGGGCCAAGGAGAGTTTTATCAGAAGGAGCAGTAATAAATGAGCTTTTGCAAATAAGAGATAAAAGAGGCCAAGTTATTTTTAGAAAATAATTCATGTGGGCGCTTGCTGCCTCTTTCCTTCCATGCCAATTGAGCAGAATGTGGGTCAGGCAGAAAAGCAATTACCCTTTGAGTTAACTGGAGGGCACTGTTGATTAGAGGATATTCCTTGTAAAATTCCATCGCCACCTTCCTTCTCTTAGAAAGGTGACTTCTCAGAGGCCATCTGTATGCAACCCCTGACTTTTTTTTTTTCTCTGCCATCAAAAGGAGTTTAACCAGCCACACCTACTTTGTTATCTTTAGGGCTCATCCTAAGTGATTCCAGGAGATGTCAGAATTCTTGAGGAAGAGCAGGCCCAGACTACTTAATGCATATTTAGAGAAACCTGCACCAAATGATGCAAAAGGAGGACAGGACAGTCCCATCAGCAGAGTCAGATGAGGCTGCACGTCCTTGACACTCACAGGGTGCAGTGCTTAGTCCTGAACTTTGATTTACCAGTTACTGGCTCGTCTTCACATTTTGAAGATAATGGTGAGGTTGCCTGGTCTTAACCCCGAGGTTCTATTTTTCATGTCTAAAAAAAGCCTAAAAGAGATGCTAAGAAGCTATGTAAACTAACAAAACATCAGTTCTTTCTCTGTTTAAAAAAACAAATGTAAATAATGGCTTAGTAAGTATAGTTAAATCTGAAGACAATTTTTTTTTTTATCAAATTGTGTTTTTTTTTGTTGTTGTTGTTGTTAATTTGAGACTGAGTCTTACTTTGTCACCCTGGCTAGAGTGCCGTGGTGTTATAGCTCACAGTAACCTCAAATTCTTGTGCTTAAGCAGTCCTCTTTCATCAGCCTCCCAAGTAGCTGGGACTACAGGTATATACCACCATGTCCAGCTAGTTTATCTATTTTTAGTAGAGATGAGGTCTCACCCTTGCTTGGGCTGATCTTGAACTCCTGAGCTCAAGCTATCTACCTGCCTTGGTCTCGCATAGTGCTAAGATTATAGGCATGAGCCACTGCGCTAGCTCAAATTCTGTGGTCTTTTTTTAGATGCATTGCCCATCATTATTTATCAAAATACCTGGGCTCTGGGCGGCGCCTATGGCTCAGTGAGTAGGGTGCCAGCCCCACATACTGGAGGTGATGGCCAAAAACTGCAAAAAAATCCCCAAAAAAGCCCTGGGCTCTGGCTTTAGCTCTGGTCTCAAATTGCTATTTAACTTTGGACCAGCCCCTTGATTTCCTTGTGTCTCAGCTTCTCCTTCAGAACAATGACAACAGTACAGCACAGTGCTCATCTAGAAAGCAATGTCAATGCCCTCAAAAGAAAGATGGTAGGAAAGATGGCAGTCTTTCTTCCTGCAATGGGGTCCATTTATTTCACAGCCTTCCCACTGCAAAACATACTGACTCTCACAGTGGTTGGCCAGAGCTTCCTTTTCAAGTGTGTCCATCCTCTTTCCCCTCTGCTGGACTCAAAGCTCCTTGAGGACAGCACCACATTTTAAAATTCTAGTATGTTCTATGATACCTTGCATGGTACAGATACTCAGGAAATATCTGTTGATTATGTCTTTGTAGGTTTTTTTTCTTTTTCTCCCTTTGTATTTATATGTCCTTTACCTCAGTTAAGATCAGGATGATGTCTTCTACCAACACCATGAATTTATATAATATTTAAAAATTTTCCAACATATTTTCTATCTGTTCTCCCATTTCATTTCTTTATCATCCCGGTAAGGTTGGCAGGGCAGATAAAATCATGGCGATGTTACCTAAATGGGCCACTTGGGGCTCAGAGAAGGATGCATGCTGAAAGCTTCCCCATATGTTGGGCAGAGCTGGGACAAAATCCTGGGCCAACCAATTCAATTCCTTGTTCCATTTGTCCGTCTTGGTACCCATTTCCCTACAGCAGCAAGCTGCTGATTGTAATCACATCCCCACACCTGGTAGCATCCGGAAGTGCAGTGAGTTATTACCTCGTGGTTAGCAAATCGGATATCCCGAGAAAATATGGTTGCCACCCAGTCACACCCTAGTTTGACATCAATGTTCTGGGCGAGTTTCTCTAGGGTGGGTAGGTGGCTAGCTTGGAAGTGGTAAGCCAGCGTCACATGCAGCTGCTTCTTGTGAGGTTCCACATGTACTTCTGTACAAAAAAAGAAGAAAAAGGTCAGTTATTGGAAGGTGGTAATCATAGCGATGGTGGAGACTTAAGGAAGAACACGAAAGGAAGCCCTCATCAGTTCTGCTTCCCACACAGCAAAGAAGTAGTGGCTAGACAAACGCTATTTCTCTCCTTCCCAGCAGCAGAATAAAGTAGCAGGGGGAAGAGATTCTGAATCAGCCCACTATTCAAGAGACAAAGAGCCACCATGCATGTAGAGGGCTCTTCGTAGGAGCTCTAGGTCTGCCTAGGGCATCCCTTTTGGTTGATTCCTCCTCATCACCTCCAGTTGATTATCACCAGGCCCACCATTCAGATGAGGAAACTGCAATCTAAAAGGACAAAATAATTTATGTAGAAATACAAAGTGTATTTTGTAATTGTTTGACTCTCAAGATTATATACTGCCTTCATTTTGCAATCAAGTCTCTTAGCTTCTGGGTGAGTGTAATGGAGAAATGAAAGATGGATATTTGCGAAGTTGAAAGCAGGGTTTCTCAACAGCATTTTGGGTTGAATTATTATTTGTTGGGGAGGGTGGGAGCTCTCGTGAGTATTACAGGGTCTTTTGTGGCATTCTTGGCCTCTACTTACTAGATGCCAGCAGCACCCTCTAAGTTATGAAAATGATTTCACATGTTGTCAAATGTCCCCAGGAAGCAAAATCACCCTTGGTTGACAAGCACCGTTAAAGTATATAGACTATTACTCTGCAATACCCCAGGAAACAAAACAAAACAAAAAAAACCTCAGCTGCCTCAGGGAATGACTTTTATTTCTCTTTTGTACTTAACAATGAGGAGGAATTGTCATCTGCCCAAACTAGAACAAATGAGAAGATGCAACTAGAAGAAATCTTGAAAAACTAAGGGGCTTGGGCAAGTCATAAAGCAGTTAGTGGCCAAGATAGGACTAGAAGTTGGACCTTTTGGTTTTAAGTCCTTTTTCTGTTATATTCCATCACATTTCTTTGGTGTAAGCTCCATGAGATGTTTGTCTCTTGTTTACACTGTATCCATACCACACCCCCACTCCCAGCATATTATGTAGGTTTGCAGTATTTCCTTTCTTTCTTTTTTTCTCTTTATTTATTTATTTATTCTTGACAGAGTCTCACTCTGTTCCCCAGGCTAGTATGCCATAGCCTCAGCCCAGGTCGTAACAACCTCAAACACTTCAATCCAAGTGATCCTCCTACCTCAGCCTCCTGAGTACCTGGGACTACAAATGCCTGCTTCAATGTCTGGCTAAGTTTTCTATTTTTTGGTGGAAATGGGGTCTTGCTCTTACTCAGGCTGGTTTTGAATTCCTGAGCTTACAGGATCCTCCCGCCTCAGCCTCCCAGAGTGCTGAGATTAAAGGTGTGAGCCACTGGGCCTGGCCTTCAGTATTTGTTAAATGAGTGAAGACACATGGATGAATCTCCTTAAATCACCTAGAATGGAGGGAGACACTAAATCTACCTGATGAAGGTATCTGAATGTGCCAACATCTAGAATACCAAGGCCTAAATCCTAGGCCCAGGGGCAAAAATGTGATCACCTGGCTTCCATACTAGGTAATAAATACAGAGCTGGACCAGCCACGCTGGGCAGGGTCACTAGTTCTCCAGATCACCACCAGGGGGCCACACAAGGGCAGAGAAAGGAAGCTAGCCAAGTCTTAGTGGCAGCAGAATTTTGGCGAGGGACTGGTCCTACCTCTTTCCCTCGTGGAAAACTGGGGCCTCAACTTGTCACTCAGTAAGCACTCTCAAAATCTGCGGCAGTCTGGGCTGAGACCCGTTGTCCTCATTTGCGGGGGATTTGGGTTTTGTGGCTACAGCATTACTTTTGGTTCTTGTGAGGATTTAGTGGTTCTGACAATAACTTACTGTGGAATGAAAAAAGCCATTTCCTTGAGACTGAGAGATAAGAACAGGAAGTAATTTGCCTCTCCGTTATGCTATTTCATTGAAATATTAAGCTCCTGTGGAATGTCTGGCCCCACCTGAGAGTAGGCCTGGGGGAGGGTAAGGAGGCCCCTCCCCAGGGCAGAAGGTGTCTCACAGGCCCGGGGTTCCTTCTGAGAGTGGAGAGCTCACTGCGTTCCTGCAGATGCTGAGCCCTGATCATGCTCTTCCTGGGTCTGAAGCCCTATTTGGGACTTTTCTGGCTAACAGGAATGATGAGGAAAGAGCCTGAGTTAGGGATGAAAACAGCGGGGAACAATGGCAGGCAAAGTGTAGGTCAAGGGCCAGGAGGCTAAGGAGCAAATTGTATGGCTTTGCTCAGGTCTTCCCCCTGTCTGCCTGCCATAAAATGTGCAGTGGGCAAACTCTGGGTCTCCTCCAGCTTAACATTCGGCACTCAGTGTGCAGTTCACCCCCTAGTACCCTATCAGGGCATTCTTCCTACTGCTGGTTGCTCATAGCCTCACAGTCCTGTCTGTGCAGAGCCTGGAAGGCCCTGCGTCTGGTGTTTCCTGATCAACACTTTCCCATGCAAGTCTCTCCTCTGTGAGGATCAATCCAGTGCACCTGGGATGTGTTCCCTCTTCCCACAGCTACTGCGTGGGGCCTGAACTGACTTCCCAGCTGCGCCTCTGGACAGGAGAAACCATTCGTTGTTCTCTTTTCTGCCACATTTCTCAGGGATAAACACCAAATTGGTGCCCAATAAGTACCCGCTGACTGCAATTTCTTTCTGTAGGGAGCCACAGAGCTCCCCCCTCCCATGCTGGGTCGTCTGTTTGTCCTTCTGTATAAGGGTCTTATTGAGTTGTTTGTCCCCATAGTCAGATGGGACGGCTTTACAAACTTCTTCCTCTTGCCCCTTCCTTGTGCCTCCTGCCTCAAGTACTCCTTTAAGCTAATTCCTCTGATGGGCAATCTCAGTTGGCTTGAACTAAGAGCTCTGTGAAAAGGACATCTTGAAGGAGTTACATTTTGGGACAGGACTTTTGAGGCTTCAGGAAGTCGAAGGGCATTGGCTTAGTGAATTTTATGATAATTTAATGTGAAGCAGTTCCACTTGACTCTCTCCTATGCTTCCCTTTTGAGAAAAGCTTGGGATCCTCACGGAGTGAACAGTGAGACCCAGATAAACACCACATGGGTGGGACTTGTAGGGGAAGCCAGGAAGGTTTCCTAATTCTAGACTGGGAGGAGGAGGTGGAGCTGCTGCACAGGAACATGCTCCAGTTCTGAGTGGACAGTCCCCCTTGTGCCCTGCAGTTTGGATGCACAGGGAGCGAGCTAACAGAGGGGTTGCGCCTCGGATAGTCTCTCCAGAGGTGGGCAGAACCGTAGTTGAATATTTTTACCAGGGAGCTAAGAGGTGAGTGCTGCAGTGTCCTTTGCCACATGCGCCCATTCCTGCACCCCCTCCACCTCTTGACTCCATCCTGCTCTTCTACAAACCTTTCCCATTCACTTTCTTCCCAACACTGTTTGACTCCCTTGGCTGGTTTGGCAGCTGTGTTCACTCACCAGTTTTGGATGCAGCCTCTGCAGCAAAGTCAGCAGCAAACTTCTTGAGGACCTCGGCACTGTCTTCCTTCACGAAGAGGCCGATGAAGTTGGAGGAGGTATAGAGCTCCAGGGGCAACGGGGCTGAGAACTTGCATTTCCAGCGGCTGACAGTGGTCTGCAGGGCCTCCCCCAGGGCATCCACCTTGCTGTCTTCACACTGGCAGGGAAAAAGCACAGGCTTCACTCAGAGCCCAGGAGACATGGGGGTCTGCTGCTACTCCCCACTGGCACCCCCTCCCCAGAGACTGGAGGCTGATAACACAATTACTGAGCTATCACTCCTGTCTGTGGGGAGAGAGAACTGCAGACTCCCAATTATCCAGACACAGACTATTCAGTGTAGTCTGAATTTACTATTCAGCTGGTAAATTAAATTGGGGAATGCAAGTCCTCTTCTTCCCTCATTTCCTTGCTCTTAAGTAGCCCCCATGAACATAGCCAAAATGTAGTAGGACCCGCCTAGGTCTAGTAGAAAGCAAAATGAGTAGGCCTGGGGAGATGGTGGTCAAATGACAGAAAACTTCAGCTGGAAGGAATCAGTTCAAGAGGACTAGTGTACAACACGATGACTATGGTTCACAACAATGCATTGCATGCTAGAGAATTACTGGAAGAGTAGGTTTTAAGTGTTCTCACCTCAAATAAATGATAAGTATGTAAGGCAATGCAAATGTAACTAACCCAGCTAGATTTAGCCACTCCCCAACGCATACGTCTATTAAACGATCAAGTTTACAGGGTGGCCATACAGTTTGTGTGCAATTTAAATATTTTAAGAAATTTTAAATGTTAAATATATTCAATTGCACCCAATTTTATGGCCACCCTGTATATATAATATTTGTTTCTCAATTGAAAAAATGTTCTCCTTGCTCATGAAAAAAATATTGACAAAGGAAGAATGTGGCAAATAGAGTCCAGCCTCCTGGGGTGAGTTGTTTGTTTTGTAGCGTTTTGCATCATCTGTGCCTTTTCCAGTCCTCTTGGAGGATCACAAGTTGATGGTACCTCCACCCTCAGGATAGTTGGGAGGAATGAGTTACAGGGAGCTGTGACATCATCCTCCTACCTTCCTGAGAGCATTAGAAGAAAGAATGAGCGTCTCTAAAACCCTGAAGGCTTCAGAGAAAGATCCTGGGATGACTAAGAGGAAATGAGAATCACTTTAATTTCCAGAGTGAATGGTAAAAGGGAAGGTGTTAGGAACATATTTTTACCCAAGGGGGTGAGGCAGGGATAACATATATCTAGAGAAACTAAAGCAAAATGCTTTTTAAAGAATTGTCTTAAAATGCTACCATTCTGCTTTGTCTTGGATATATGTAGATAAATCAACTCTTCTCCAGTAAAGCAGATGAAGTATATTTACATTTACTATATAGCGAGGAGGATTTCATTTGGTCATTAAGCTTTCTGACAGCTAGGATTACAGACTCGCTAACTATGGCAGGTAAAATGTATTTTTGCTTCCTCTAGGGTTAGTGAAGAAAAAAAAATGGATTATGTCCACAACACTAAAATACCTTTCTCTGTCTTCAGACCACACGTCTAGTTCCCTGCACTTAGTCTCTGTTCTTTCCCTGTCATTAGAGGGGAAAGGGATGAGAATGGATAAGGATGAAGCCAGATCAGTGACTCGGTTCTGGCTGCCAAACCAGTGTGCCACTTGCTGAGGGGCCCACAGGAGCACTGGGTCATCATGATGCTACATCAGACCTGGGGTGCCCCTGGGCCTCAGCAGATATGTAGAGGAAAGACTTGGGGTGAGACCCTTGCCATGGACCACACTGATCCCCTGAAGGTGCACCCAGCTCTAGGAGCCCACGGCTCTTTCTGCATCTTCCCAACTGACTCTGCTTTTACTCTAGGTCCCAAGGGGCTGGAGGGGCTCTGAAAGCCAGGCTCCCCTGGGTAGGGGTGCAGCTCACCATGAAGAACTGGCAGAGGGTGATGTGGGGGAAGATGTTGTGCGCCTTGTTCTTCCCGCAGATCTGCTTCGACTGCTGCCAAAAGTCAGAAAGCTTCTGTGCTAAGGGGCCGGTGGGGCGGAGGTAGAGGACGTACTCCCGGGGCAGGGGGTCGTCCAGAAAGGGGTCACCGACGTGGGAGAACAACCTGTGAGAGAGGAGGGAGCCAAGGAGGCCTCGCATGAGAACGATGGGAGGGAAGGAAGAGCTGAGAGAGGCGGACCTGCCCTCTGTGAGCTTCGCACCCAGTGCTGCACTGGGAAGGGTTTCCATTCATACTCTAGAACCCTACTCCTTGAAGCTCACACTTATCACTAATTCTCAGATGCATCAACTTCTGTTCTCCTGCTGGTCACACAACTTCCTCATCCCACAACTTCCTAAAAAAAAAAGAAAGTCCTAAAACTACTCTCCAGGAAGCATTCTCAGATGAACTCCAAACCCTTTCCCAACCCAGCTCGTCCTTGCTTAAACATGTGCAGCTCCAAAGGTAAGGAAAGCCCTCAGGAAGGTTGCCTTGTGGGATCTGCTCAGCCATATTGAAAAACCTAAGTAGGGCTTTTTTTCTAAATGGATTTGCCCAGCACCCATGCCTGTGAAGGGAATCTGGAGGGGGCAGATATCGTGAGAGGGGCTCTATCTTGGATTTACTTTGAATTTTTCTAAATAGCGCCAAGGAGAAGCACACCCTGGGTCCAGGGCAGAGGAGGTCATTGACTTGACAAATGGGCTTGTCACTCTATCTTTTGGCTCATCTCCCCCTGGAAGGGTCCATTAGAGGCAGACTGCACAGCCCCACTCATCCACATATGCTCAGAGTTAATTATATGCTATTTTCTCAATTTATTTATTTCATACCAACCAGTCACATGCTTTCTGAACACTTCTTCCTCCTGTGGACGCCAAGGCTTTTTGTCTGGAAGAAAAAAAAAACACGTTTCTATTGTTAGTATTTTTAGCCTCCTCTCAGCTTTCCTCGCTCAGAGTTGAGGGTGAGGGAGGCAACATCAAAGCCCATGTTCCACTCACTCCTCTGTGGTGTGGGGGAGACACCTGTAGCAGGTTTTCCCCGGGGTCATATCAAGGCATATGGAAGTTAGGACTTGTAATTAATTTCCATGCAATTAGCATCAGATTTGCATGCAGCCTGACAGCCTCAGCAGTCTATTTTCAGCAGTTTCCACATTAGTGTTTATTTTTGGTTCTCTAAAAGGTTGTCGTATCTTGGTTTTTTTTCTCCTTCCTCTTCGCCCGCTCATTCTTACTGACCCAGATCCCAGACAGAGCACACTGTTGCTGCAGCCCCTTGGCAGAATTGGTTAGAAGTGGTGCTGATGGTTATTAGGACGTGGGACTGAATGCCCACAGGGACAGTTGGTTTGATGCAATTCATTGCCTCCCTCCACCCACTTCCAACCAACACCAGTAGCCCCAGGCTGGATCCATCATCTCCAACTCCTTTATAGGCACCTTTGGGGACAAGTGGCACCAGGCAAAAGAGAATGACCAGAGCAATAAAACTGCATTCCAACTTCTGGAGAAACAACTCAAAGCCCTCCTAGTAGCCAGTGGATATCCACAGGATGGTTCCAGCAGCAACCCTCTCTGCAGAAGTGTACAAGGAGAGCTCTTCTGAAATTACAGCCAGGTCTCCAGGAGCCAGACAGCACCGGGTTGGTGTCCAGCTTTGCTAGTCGTCAAACCATCCATCCTTTCACTTTCTCATGCATTCACGCTTGTATTTATTTGGTAAAAACTGAATCTAGACTATTTTGTCAGCATTGTGCTAGTTAGGCTCTAGGAATACAGGAATAGGAATAAAGACATATATGGTCCCTGCCCAGAAGGAGTTTTCTGTCAAGCAAGCATGAAAATATTAACTATACAGATAAGCATTTAATTACATCAGTGTTAGTCTGCAATAGAGGGAAAGCACAGGGAACTGTGAGAACACACGTAGGCAGGGAGGTCTAAACCTCAGGGTAAGGGAAGGCTGCACTGATGGGACATTTCATGGGAGACCTAAAGGATGTGGACACATCTGCCTGGTGGTGGCTGTAGAGGTGGAAGACACCTAGTACACCTCTCTACAGAGGGGTGTGAAGATTAAATGAGCTAGTGAACATAAGGAGCCATGGATGGTGCCTGACACCTTGTAGGTGATCAACAAGTTATCATTCTTGTCCCTTTACTAAATTGATTCAGAGTCCTTGGGAGGCACAAGAAATGAGAGAGAATCCGAGTTAATCTGACAATCTTTTTGAGCATTCTTTTCCCAATTGGCTGCTGAGACCATCTCCTCCTTCCCTGTCCTGCTCCCCTATGGAGTAATTAAATGATCAATGCTATAAGGACCTCAGGGTCAGCTTGGAAGGGACCTAGAAATCCTCTGTGTGCTCAACTTCTGCATTTTGCCCAAGAGAAAACTCAATGTGGAAAGAAGCAAAGAAACATGCTTAAAGCAGCCTGGCTAAGGTGATGGCTGAGCGAGCCCAGGCCAGAAGCCAGGTACCAATCCAAGGCCATGCTCTATCCTCTGCTCTGCAGCAGAAGGCAAAGTTAAAGACCCTCTTTTTCCTCCATGAAAACATGAGCATGGATGTCAAATGATCAGGATAAAAAAATGTGTACAGCTAACAAGAACAGCGTTGTAAGAGACATCATCATCTTCATTGGAAGATGAAGTTGTGGAAAAGCAAGACAGACCTCTTTGATCCCCTTAGACTAGGAGCTGGTACAGGACAGACTAGAAGTGCAAGTTCCTCTGCCCTGACAAGAAGCTTAGCTGCTACCACTGAACTTGCTCATAGCTTCCCAGACAATGGGAGGCCCCCTCCTCTTGCTTTCTTCCATACAGAAGTCATGTACCCACAAAAGAACTTGCAAGTCATGATGTTTCAGAGGTTAGAATCTCTGAGGGAGTAAATTCACTAAAAAGGAACCCATTGTTTCAAAAACAATGGGGAAAAGGAAAACTCATTTATGGTACCAGACAATGTGCTATTTATATAAAGGATCCGATTTCTCTCTCTCTTTTTTTCTATCCCCTTCAGTGAAAAATATCCAACTGAAATTTAATTTATTTCTTCTAAAGCACTAGGAGTATCCTCTGGAAATGAAAGATGTAATTAAGTTATGGTCTCCATAATGCAAAAGACAAATTTTGGAAAGGGTTCAAAGAAAAAGAAATGAAAAAAGATAATTAAAGGTTTGGGTGATAAGACAATGACACAGGTTAAGGAGATTCAACTTCTTCATTTTGGTGAAGACTAGTTGAAGAGGTTCTTAATTCCGTGGAAGATTATTGAGCCTGAAACACCTCAGCCAAAATAAAACACATTTTGGCTATGGCACAAAGGGCTCAAGTTAGGTACCAGGAAGAACTGTCTTCCAGTACTGTACTTCAAAGTTTTGGGTTTTTTTTTGAAAGTTTCTAGGAACTGGTTAGTTATCTGAAATAGGGGTATGCAATTTCCTAGGCAAGAGGCAGCAGGAGTCAAGAGTCAAGCCACATTTCTCTCAGGGTTATGAGTTAGGGGGAAACCCTACTGTCCTTTCGCCCACTGCCAGGCTGGCACTGGTTTGGGTTGAGTTTGTTTCCAGAACTTTGCCCACAGAATAGACTGAACATGGGTGCAGTAGAACAAGTCTCCCCCTCTCCACCCTGCTGAAGAAAGCCTGTTGCCATAGAGCACCACCTCCATGGTCCATCCAGTGGTGCCAGAGCCAAGGGCAAGTGGGGGTGTGTGAGGTGGGCCCTGAACCCCAAACTGAGACTGAACATTTGCCACATAGCGACTCAGACCCTGAGCAGATAAAAAGAGGAATATCCCTTTAAGCTGAAATGCCAGTGGCCCAACCATTGAATTATAGCAACAAATAATAGCAATTAATGATAAAACGGAAGCTTCTTGGTTAGAATCAGTGGAACGTTTGAATTGTTGAAGTTCTATCATGTGTGAACATAAATTTGACTTCTGATCCTGGTCTCATCCTTCCCAGTTATGTCTAAGGTTCATTTGCAGCAGAAGATGATTAAAAAAAAAAAAAGTGGCAAACTTTCATGCCTACTAAAGATGGGGAAGAACAGCACCAATAAGATACACACAATGGCTAATCAAAAAATCAGGCCACAGCTGTGAGGAAATTAGCCAAAAGGGGAGGAAGAAGCAGAGCCCACAGATGGCCTCGCTCCACGCTGCTGTCTGGGGTTCCTCCCACGTGCAGAAATCTCCACTGATTTCTGGATTCAAGCCTGGTCTGGCCCCAGGGTCACAGAGATACCCTCATTTCTTTGAAGGAGATTTTGAAAGGAAAAGTCCCTTTCCTGGTAGTTTGCCTGAGACAAAGCTGCATTTCCCTTTTCTTCCTTCCCTTCTTCCCTTCCTTCCCCTGTGTCCTATCCTCCTTCCCTCCCTCCCTCCCTCCCTTCTTCCCTTTCGTTCTATTTTTTCTTCTCCTTCTATAATACACTTACCAGGGCCGGGCGCAGTGGCTCACACTTGTAATCCCAGAACTCTGGGAGTCCAGAGCAGGTGGATTGCTTGAGCTCATGGGTTTGAGACCAGCCTGAGCAAGACCCCCGTTTCTTAAAATACAGGTGTTGTGTTGGGCACCTGTAGTCCCAGCTACTTGGGAGGCTGAGGCAAGAGGATCACTTGAGTCCAAGAGTTTGAGGTTGCTGTGAGCTATAACCCCATGGCACTCTACCTCAAGGCAACTAAGTGAGACTCTCTTTCAAAAAAAAAAAAAAAAAACAAATGAAAACCAAAAACAAAACCAAGAGTTTATGGTGTGTAGCTTTCTATTGGCACCTCTGGTTGCCTTTGCTGACTGAGGCCTCACTGAGCAGTTGCAGGGCTGTACCATTCCCAGGTCCAGTAGAGATTCTCATTCCCTCTTAGAACCACAGAGTTGAATTTGACTGGCATCCAGTTTGACTTCCTCTGTGGCTACCCTGGCTCTCTAGGGTTTGACTGTGTCTCTGACCCACCTGTTATTTCATTTTCTCCCAGTTGGACACCACCTAGACCCTATATTATCACTGAGGAGGAAAGCATCATTCTTGCCCATAGGGAGTTCACAGCCTTCAAGAAAGAAACAAAGTCGCAAGCAGCTTCTTAGAATATAGGTGCTAAGGGCCATGGTGGAGATGTGCACTGTGCCAAGGGAGTTAGAATAGAGGGTCTCACTCAGTAGGGGAGAATTTTCTAAGCCTGAGGTTCCTAAATTGTACACCAAGCTACTCCAGGTCAGTAAACCACAGCAAACTAAAGAGGTGCCATAGGGTATTTTAAATTTTAATAGAGAAACATAGCAATACTTATCATCTGCTGGACGCCACATAAGCTTCTAGCTCAAGGTAGTTATAGTCACAGTTATTAGATTGTAATGCACTTCTCTTAATGTTACATCTGTGCGAAGCTGGGGTTTTGGCAACTGTTATAGTAAAAACCAAGTACCCAACAAAAATCAATGTGGAACAGAAAATGAGAGCCAGGTATCCAGTGTAACTCTAAGGTTTGAGCAGATGGGCAGTGCCCAGGAGACACACACATCCTATGAGTAAGCAGCTGTGGTTATTAAAGAGTGAAACAAAAAAATTATTTTTCTTTAAATTTATGTGTATTTTTTTTCACATGGCTCCTAAGTTGTTAGGACATAAATTCTTATTTAAGTGTTTAGATCTAACTATGAAATAAACAGAACTGTTAGGTATTTGTGTTGGCCAACAGGCTCTATATAGTAAAGTTATTGAGAGGTGCTGTATTATGTAAATATTATCTAAAAATTATCTAAAAGTGCTGTGAACTGAGAAAGTTTAGGAATCTGTTTTAGAAGAAATGATGCTCGATTTGGCCCTTAAAAGCTGAGTAAGAGCTGGCTAGAGAAAGAGGGGGAGGGGAGAGTCCATTTGAAGTAGAGAGAATAGCCTGAGCAAACATATGAATGGAAGAGACAGCTCTGCACGTGCAGGGGAGCTAGAGCTTGGTGATGCTAGAGCCAAAATTGAAAAGGTAGGAGAGGGTAAAGATGCAGCTGTAAAGGCAGTCAGGAGAGCTCACACAGGCCTTATGCACCACTTTAGAGAGCATGGACCTGACCTAGCATTAAGCCAGAGAAGCATGATCAGACCTGGACTGTGGGACAGAATAAAGGGAATAAAGCTATATGCTGGGAGACTGTTAAGAAGGCCTTGACAGTAGATCAGAAGGGCACAGTGAGAAGTCGAACCGAAGCAGTGACAATGGGAATGTCAGCAATGATGTTTAGATTGTTGACTGAATGAAGCTGGGACTGATCTGGTATTGCAGCTTGAATGTCCGTGTGGATGGTGGAGACATCTCCCTATGAGAAGGCAGGAGAAATAAATTGGGGGGCATGTGATAGTGGACATAATGAGTTTAGCCATTGCTCCAGGCTAATGGCTAGACCAAGTATCATTAGCAGACACAACAGGTTGTGTTGTTAGGGACTGTGATTTTTGTTAGCTTGATTATGCGGCCTTGTCTCTTTGTTTTATAATCCAGACATTTCTTTTGTGTCACCATTGAGTTCCTATTTCCTGTCTAAAGGAATACTTCAGCTTCCAACTTGTTCAATACTGAAGATCTTAAATATTCAAGACCTCCCAGATTCAGGTGGATAGTTTAGCCCAGGCCTCAGGCTCTGTAGAGTGGCTCATCACAAGTCTTCAAAAGAGAGTTTCCCTATTTTATTAGCATTTGACACAACTCAAATAGCTGACTCCTGCAGTAACAAATAAGAGGCAATATATATGCCAATGGAAATATATTCCCTCAGAATAGTAACACCTTGATCCAATTAAGTAGGAAACTAATTTGTTGAATTTTCCAGTTACTCAAGAGTTATATTGCCCTTGGCTTTGGGTGGCTGATAGAGACCCTCTCGTGGCCTCTGCCACTCCCACTCTACACAGTGGTTCTCTGTGACCAAGGGCCCTTTTGTATAGGAAAAGAGAAGACACAGGGTCGAGGATGTTATTCTCCAAGACCAAGTGGATGAAACTCCCTGTGCAGCCCAAATTAAACTATATCTTTCCTTCATATGGCTAAGACAATCTCAAATTCTGGAAACATTTAATACTAAACTATAAGACTTGAAAATATGTTCTCAACCTCTAGGAGGCTTTTCTCTCCACTCCACTCTGAGAAGGACCCGGGATATCACGACAGCTATACCATCCTCTATTTTCACTTCTCCCTTTCACCGCTGGAGATGAGTAAGCTTTGTGGCTTAGTAAAAGGCCAGCCCATCCTCACAGTGCAACAGTTAGGAGTCTTGAGAACTCAGATTATTATTTTTTTCCTCACTTTGGCACCCTCTGTAGAGTGCTATGGCATCATAGCTCACAGCAACCTCAAACTCTTGGGCTCAAGTGATTCTCTTGCCTCAGCCTCCCAAGTAGCTGGGACTACAAGCACTCCCCATAATGCCCGGCTAGTTTTAGAGATGAGGTCCTGCTCTGGCTTAGGCTGGTCTCAAACCTTTGGATTGCTTAAACTCATGAGTTCGAGACCAGGCTGAATAAGAGTGAAACTTTGTGTCTCTATTAGAAATGAAAAACTGAGGCAAGAGGATCGCTTGAGTCCAAGAGTTTGAGGTTACTGTGAGCCATGATGCCAAGGTATTCTACCAAGGATGGCAGAGTGAGACTCTATTAAAAAATTATCAACTACTTCTAGTCCACTAAACGTCTTTCTGAGGTAAAACTCACCCCTGTGAAAAAGGTCATTCCTCTTCTGAAGTATCTCCTGAGTCCTGTAACCTAGGGGTCTGTGCAAGCAGTCTGACCAACTTTCTTCTCTCCTTCACCCTCTAAATGGCGTGGAAGAGCTGGGATCCCCAAGTCTCAGGTAAAAGCAAGAGCCCTGGGAAGCATTTCAGGGGATGCCTCCCGGCTAGCTCTTTCCTAAAACCCAGGGAGAGATGGACAATTAACCCCTCAGGGATGACCATGGGGATCCACCCCAGATTCCTAGGGAGTCTTCCACACTGGAATGGGACTTATTAACTGCAGAGGATGCTGGGGATATTGAGAATTTCAGTGTCCGTCTCTCTGTCTGAGGGCCTGTGCCCCTGATATTTACCTTAGTAAAAACACCAGTGGTTTTCTTTATCGTCCAAAAAAAAAAAAAGTGAGTAAAATCAAACCCAGTCTCTGTAGGTGCAAGTCTAGACATGAAGGAAAAAAAAAAAAAGCTTTTATGACTAAATACCAAAAAATCCTGCTCATCTAAAAAGAAGTTCCCTCTACCTTTTTTTCTATGCATCAGAATTAATTTGCTTCTCAGGCTTTTGGTGAGGACTGGGTATTCCTTTTGGATGCCACCTCTTTCCTTTGGAAAAGATTCAGCTCCACCCCACACTGTAGTCAGCACACATCCTTTTTCTCTCCAGTTGGCTCAGGTTGGTTAAAGCCATAGTTCTCCCTTATGTACAGAGCTATTGGATATGTGGGTGGTGCAGACACACAGCACGGAGCCAGCAGAGCCAGAAGTGCCAGTGGCCAGGGTGGAAGATGCTGGCCAAGCAATACACTTGAGTCCCCTGAGTTCACACACTGCAGCTCCTCTTATCTCCCGCTGCCTGAGCAACAGTTGAGGCTTTAGTTCTGGCTATGGTCATCCTCTGTGCTACTAATGGCCAGTGATATCTTTGCGAATTGAGCCCCGCATTTAACTGATGCTTAAATGTGGTCAAAAAGCATGGGGGCAACATTGGGGGAGCAGCTAACAGCTGCATAAGCCAAGGAGGGGCTGCAGTGACTTAGCCAAGCCTTCCCAGCTAAAGTAAACCTGGGACCAGCCTCATTACTGCCCTGGTAGGTTCCTGCGGGAGCTAGAACACAGGCATTGGCTTTCAGATCCCCTTCCCCCCAGAAAAGTCATTTCTCACTTCAGTGCTTTAATATTTTCATCTTAAAAAAACAAGGTGATGGTGAGGCGCCGTGGCTTACACCTGTAATCCCATCACTCTGGGAGGCTGAGGCTAGAGGATTGCTTGAGCTCAGGAGTCCAAGACCCGCCTGAGCAAGAGTGAGCTCCATCTCTTCTAAAAATAGAAAAATGAGCCAGGTGCAGTGGCACATGCCTGTAGTCCCAAGTACTTGGGAGGCTGAGGCTAGGAGGATGGCTTGGGCCCAGGAGTTGAAGTTGTAGCGCGTTATGATGATGTCACCACACTGTAGCCTAAGGAAACAGAGCAAAACTCTGTCTTAAAAAAAAATGATGATGAACAAGCTTATAGGGAGTGTGAGAAAGAAAGACACAGAATCTATACAGTGTCCTGAGGTCCTCAGAAGCAGCCGAAAGTGATTAACAGTATTTCTTCTGCTGTAAAAACTCTTGACACCAATCTGTCCATTCCTCTTTACAGCCAGGCAAGACTGTACTTAGACCAAACTACTTCCAACTGTGCTCACACTCAGGCCACCCTTTTCTGTAGCTGGTGGAGCTGGCCATTCTTTCTTGTATGATAAAATCCTTTATTCTATCTCTTTCACACAAGGAATTCCAGTTACTTTTTGTCAGCACGGCCAGTATAATAGGCTTGCAAAGAGTTTGGGGGCAGTTCAGTTCAACGACCTCATCCCCAAGTGCCGCCCCCATGGGAGGGTGTGAGATAGGCCTGTCAATAACATCAACCATAATGGCCCTGCCCATTTCCTTCCTCGGAAATGAAACTAATGGACAAAGATATATTGATCATAAAGACCCAGTATCAGGGTCAGTCTCCTGGCGGAGAACCCTTTCAGTTAGCTGGGGTTAATGGCCTCTGCTTTCAGCTGTTGAGAGCCACACATCTAAGAATCAGTGGATTGCAGGCCTGCTGGGGACGCCGCTGCCACCATCCCCACTTCCACCCCCATCCCAGCCAACTGGAAGGAAAGGCTCTGGGCTTTTTAATAAAACTAATCAGAGAAGGAGGGAAAATTACTGAGCTATTTGGGGCCTTAAGCAGGCCTTCCAGCTGAAAGACTGATTCCAACCTATGGCAATGCATCTTTCTCTCCTATCAAGACAACTCTATTTTCTAACCCATAAAGAGCCTATTAGGCAGCTCTCCTTGGGGGTAGCTAACAGGGAAAATGCTGTTTATGTTTCCTGATGTTTCTATGTGGCAGCGCCCAGCAGCCCTTACAGGAGGCCATGTTTTGTTCTTGCTAAAAGGGGCTGTAGCTGTAGCCTCTGCTATAGGGAGGCAGCCGTTTGAAATTGGGAAACCAGCCATTAGACCATGGGTGGTGACATAATAAAACACGTTTCTCTTTGCCTCTGTTATAAGTCTCTCTAGGATCTAGACAATGCCTTTCCTCCCCTCAGATCAATAGGTTTTTTTCCGGCACTGAGGCACAGGTAGGAGTGTTGGCAGTGTAAAAAGAGCACATTCTTGGGAGCCAGACTCTCACTAGCTGTGGGACTGTGGACAAGTTAATTATCCTGAGACTCATTTTCCCAGTCTCTTAAATGAAGATAACAATACCTGCCTTGCAGGGCAGAATAATGATTAGTATCAGATAATGTACTTGAAGAGCTCAGCACAGTGTCTGGCATATATTAGGTACTTAACAGAAATAACATTTGCACATACGCCTATGCATATTACCGAATCAATCTTTGCAATTTCCCTAGAATAAATGTCTGTACATTCCCTGCTAATAGGAATATTTCAAGACCGGGCACCAGCAGACCCAGATCCTTTCTCTATTAAAATAATCTACAGCCATCTGGGAAGGTCTTGAGGAGTGCATGGGATTTAGGGGGTGAGACAAGCTTCTCAGATAAGGCAATAACACTAGGAAAGGGGGAGCCAGCCAGCACTGGGTGACTATTGCAGAGGACTGGAGACAAGATAGACACTTCAGATTGTTAGGAACCAGGCAGGGGAGTTTAGATTCACCCAGGAAGAAGGTGGGGAGTCACTGAGAGCTCTGAGCAGGGGGAACGAAAAACAAAAGCAACATTTTACCACTGTCTGTTGTCATCTAGGCTGCTGATGAAGAGTGTAAATCTCTGCTCAATCTCCACTTTCCAAAGAGCGGTGTAACAGCCTGGAGCTGGGTGCCTACGGCCATCAGTTGGCCAGAGTTCTTTTCCCTCAGATCTTCAGATCCGCTCACTAGCACTCCCTGCAGAGTCTTTATTCCCATTCTGCTGAGTAGTAACATCACTGCCCGCCTGACTACCTCCCAAGGGAAGAAGACGAGTTTCAAAAGTTCAATCCATTGAACACGTACATATTGAACTATTATTATTTCCTGAGAAACAGAGGATCAGAAGCTGCCTCTGTCTTACTCCAGGACAACAGAGAGCCGGGGGACAGTGATCCAAGGATGAGATCACGGAGGTAAACATTTAACAGTTCCCTGCTCACAATAGGTGTTCAATAAATATGGCCGTGATGTGTATTTTTAGGACTAGATCCCTCCAGGACTTTTCCATTTCCACAGGCCTTTGTACACTTTTCCAGAGCGGTATCTGAGTGTGGAATGTGGGTCAGTCCTCTTAACTAGCCTCTTGGTTTAATTTCACATTTAAGGTGTCAGCCTCTGATTCTTTGTCAGTTCAGGAGACTCCATCTCTAGGTTGGTTACAGGTTTTACAGAATCCTATGGCTATCAGGCATCCCTGGAGGAACAGGGTCAGTTGTGTGGAGTCTCTGTGTCCCCACAGGGGAAGGCCCATCGGGTCTGGGGCAAAGATGTCCAGTGAGTAGAAAGGCTTTGTGTCCAGGGGGCACTGGGCAGCACAGAAGGCTCATGCAGAGCCACAGGGAGCCCTCGGATGTCTTTCAAGGCAGCGGCAAGATGAGGATGTGCTCTGTGGTGTGTCAAATGACAGGAAAGGTTCTGGGGGAAGATACTGAAAACTGAGAATGCAATGGCTTCCCCTGGGGGGGAAGGATGGGGCTCACTTAGGAAGACAGCGGGCAATGCCAGCCCACAGCAGTGCTGAAGCTGTTCCTAAGACTTTTATATCACCACTCCCGTGGATCATCGTGACAGCTCCAAAGGGGATAGATAGGACATCATTCTTGTTTATGGATAAGAAATTGTAATTCTTGTTTAATGGATAAGAAAAAAGGAGGCAACAGAGAGGTTGAAAGAATTGTTCAGCATCACTCATTCCCGTAGGGCAGAGGCGTGATGAGGACCTGGCTCTCTCTTGCCCGCTGGGCCCCACATCTTCCCAACAGTCAGCTCTGAGGTACGGCTGGATCTCAGAGAGCAAAGAAGCGGTGCGGGTCAGTGCGGTAACCTCTACTGCAATAACAGGGAAGGTGGGATTGACAACAGAGAGAGGGTACAGCTCCTACTTCACCTGTCCAAAAAAAAAAAATCTGGGAGAAGCAGTGCAAGTGAGGAGTCCTTTCAGTCTACAGATGACAAGAGACTAATTTTTTTTCTCCTCCCATTTCTACCCTCCTGCTCTCTCTAAACCACTAGAATTAGCTAAAAATACTGAAACACAGGTGATTTTTAGTCTCTCTCAAATGGTTTCAGTCCAGAGCTACATCAGAGGCTCTGTCTGACTCACAGACTTGGTGGGGTCGGAGAAAATGTACGCAGACCAGAGAAAGCCACTATCGCCCTTCTAGGCTTGTGCTGATAAGTAATTTATTAGTTGGCATTTACTGAATGTTTACCACCAGCCAGGAATGGGGCTAAGCATTTTAAATATGCCTCAATCCTCTGAGACAGCTGCCATGTTTCCCTCCTTGCAGGGGTGAGGAAAGTGAGCCTTGGAGAGGCTGCGTAGCTTGGCACAGGTCACATAGCTCAAAAGGCAGGATGTGGCACCCTGGTGTGTGCTCAGCCATTGGGCCCTATATCCTCCCTGGAGTCAGGAGGGGAGCAGATGGGTGTCAGCACCAGCAGTGGCCACTGTGCTCCTGGACCATTGTAATGTGAAGTGGAGTGATCATCTTCTACACGCACTTTCTACAAAACATGGCGGCACTGTTTTCTTGATCCAGTAGTTCATTCATTTATACATTCGATTAAATATCCCTTTGACAAGCATGTATTGAGTTAAGCTCTGTTGCCAGAAATGGCCTTAAATGCTATAAATAGAAAGATAGGGAAACATGGGTCCTACCCTTAAGGAAAATCATCATATCACCACTTCACCAAACAGATCAGGGAGAAGGAAGGAAGCTGACATTAGTGATATACCTATTATAGGCTATGCAATTTGTAATCATCATCTCACTTATCCTTAAGCCAATTTGGTGGGGTAGGCTCTCTTTACACATGGCAAAAACTGAGGGTGAACATTATTCAGGACAACTCAGTCAGAGACAGATCTGGGATGAAACACAGGTCTGCTTTCAAATCCACGCTCTTGTCTGCACATTCACCTGGGACCACCTCCCTGCCACTGAATGACTGAGGTCAATTTCAATCAGAACCATGCGAGCAAACATAAGTCCTGGATATGGAGAATTAAGCTGAGGGTTCTTTACCAGGAAAATGAGTTGCTATCATGAGATTCTTGGGCGACCTTCAAAGGAGAGTAGAGAGAGAGATGCTGCTAAGGAGAAATCACCCTCTGTGGCATCAGTCCTGCCCACTGATACTCAGGAAAGACCTGAAACTCTTACAAAGGAAAGTATAGGTCAAAAGGAAATGCTGTTGAGGCAAAAACAACTGCAGTTAAATCCCACTTTACTGGTCACTTATTTCAAGAGCTATGCATGGAGCCCAGGCATGGTGGCTCATGCATGTAATCCTATCACTCTTGGAGGCTGAGGCGGGTATATTGGTTGAGCTCAGGAGTTTGAGACCAGTCTGAGCAAGAGTGAGACCCCTGTCTCTACTAAAAATAGAAAAATTAGCTGGATGTTGTATTGGGTTCCTGTAGTCCCAGCTACTCAAGAGGGTGAGGCAAGAGAATTGCTTGAGCCCAAGAGTTTGAGGTTGCTATGAGCTGTGACACTATAGCACTCAACCCCAGGGCAACTGAGTAAGACTCTGTCTCAAAAAAAAAAAAAGAAAGAAAGAAGGAAAGAGAGAGAGAGATGCATGGAGACCAAAACCCAGGTTAGCAAAAAGGAACTGAATAGTCTTGGAGGTCTACTAGAATGGTCATGTGGGATATGATAGGGCATAAAGAGGAGTGAGGATTGCAGGAACTCAGGCTAGAGCAGACTATCTTGGATAGACACCTCCTGCCATCTGGGATTCAACAATGTAAAGCATCCTAACCTGTCTTTAATGATCTTCATCTCCAAAAGCAGGTGTAAAGTCCTCACAGTGGGACAGGGCACCCTCCATGGCTTCAGCTTCACTCTCCAACGTCCTGCCCCCTGGCCTTTCTCTCACATTCCAACCTTTCTCCTACCAGTTCCTTTTTCTTTCACTTGCACCCTCTGTTACCTGGCTAGCTCCTGCCTGAACTTAATACTCCATTTGGCTTTTATCTCCTCCAAGAAGCTGTCTCTGCCTGATCTGGGCACCCAATTATATTAAAATGATCTGTCTTCTACTATCAACTGTGAGCAACTTGGAGCAGCGGCTATTTCTTGTTTTCTTGGTAGCTCTAATAGCTGGCACAGTATTTGGCATATAGTAGATGTTAAATTTAAAAAAATGTGAACTTTTTTTTTTTTTTTTGAGACAGAGCCTCAAGCTATCCCCCTGGACAGAGTGCCATGGCATCACAGCTCATAGCAACCTCCAACTCCTGGGCTCAAGCGAGTCTCCTGCCTCCACCTCCCAAGTAGCTGGGACCACAGGCGCCCGCCACAACGCCCGGCCATATTTTGGTTGCAGCCATCATTGTTGTTTGGCGAGCCCGGGCTGGGGATTCGAACCCGCCACCTTAGGTGTACATGGCTGGCACCTTAGCTGATTGAGCCGCAGGCGCCGAGCCTAAAAAAATGTGAACTTTTTATGAAGATGTTAAAGTGTATCTATCATGTGGCAGACAGACCCTCAGGTGACTCCCTAGTAATCCTGCCTTCTGGTATTCACTCTTTTATGTAACCCGCTGCTCTTGAGTGTAGGTGAGAGCCATGACTCAACTTCTGGCATGTCCAATAGAATATAGCAGAGGTGATGACATGACTCTAAGGGACTTACTCTCCTGCTGGCCTTGAAGAAGTGGTATGTTGTGAACTGCCTGCGGAGAGTGCCACATGGCACAGAGCTGTGAGCAGCTTCTCTAGCATTAAAGAATGGCTTCTGCTCAACACCCAGCAAAAAGTAGGGCCCTTTGCCACACAGCCAAGAGGAAATCAATTCTACCAACACCTGAATGGGCTTAGGAATGGACCCTAGTCAAGCTTCCAGGTGAGAGCTCAGCCCAGCCAACACTGTGATTGCAACCTTATGAGACTCTGAGCAGAGAACCCAGTTAAGCCATGCCTGGACTCCTGGCCTACAGAAATAATAATATGTGAATAATCTAGGAAATAATAAATGTGTGTGTTTTTAGGATGGAGTAATAAAAAATAAGTACACCAAGGTTTTCAGGAATGGGGACATAGGCAGGAAAGGAACATGGAATGTACATTAGATGAAATGAACAGGTGTGGCTAAGCTCAGCACTGAAGGGACTCAGGCATTTCATGCAGGGGATGGAGGGCCCCAATCCCAGGCCCAGTGGAAGCTGCTGATGTGACTCCATCATGAGCACATTGCATCTCATTCCTGCCGTGAGTTAAGACTTGATTTGGGCCATTCTAGGCCAAGAGTTAAGCCTTGGTCTCTTAAGAAAAGGGAGTAGAAGCCGGACGTGGTGGCTCACGCCTGTAATCCTAGCACTCTGGGAGGCTGAGGTGGATGGATTGCTTGAGCTCACGAGTTCAGGACCCCATCTCTACTAAAAATAGAAAAACTGAGGCAAAAGGATAGCTTGAGCCCAAGAGTTGGAGGTTGCTGTGAGCTATGACACCAGGGCACTCTTCCCAGGGTGACACCTTGAGACTCTGTCTTAAAAAAGGGTGGGGGGAGTAGAGCAGAGTGCCAAGGAGGATAATTTCAGAATCAGACAGATATAACTTCTCTAAGCTCAGTCCCTGCATTTGTAAACTAAGGCCGATCACTCTAATTTCTTATGCCATGCCCTTAAGAGGCAGCCAGCTCAGAACCCAGCACTGGGTCTGTTCTGTAGCTGCTGGGTTTCCCCTTAGTCCCCACCACTGACTGCCCGCCCCAACTTTCCCCAACTCTAGGGTTAAGCCTGCTCTGGGATTCTCTTGGATGGAATCCTTTGGTAAAACAATCTTGGCTGATGCTTTGGAGATTTGCTCTGCAGCTGAAATCTCAGGAAATTCAATCCTGCCTGTTCTAACTGCTAAGCTGCTGAGACAGGCCAGGCTCAATTTCCTGAAATGATTTACTGCTTCCCGTTTTATGGGGGTACGTTAAAGATTATAAATGGGACTTTAACCAAACACGCCAGGAAGTGAGAGGGGTCTGATACTCTCCAGGCAGCCATCAGTCTGCTGGTCCAAGTACAGTCCCCCAGCCTGTCCCTCCTGCCACTTCTCCTTCCTTCACTGCCTCAGCTCCCAGAGCTCAGGGCGTCAGGCAACTTGATCTTTGACATGCAGTGAACACACTGAAGCCCTTGCCAGACTAGGGGCCCCAAGGAAGCCTTGACTCAAGGGATTGGCCACATTTTTAAATAGGGTCTTGTCTTCTCTCTGGGTTTCTGAATACTAAGAACCCTTACTGGTCAGAGCCCTACCTTAGTAGGGAAGAAAACAGAGACCAAAAGGTAATTATTAATTTTACATTATGGATTGAGAAACTATAGCCCAATTATCTAATGCCTCACAGCCTGAAATGTGGGTGTGGTCTTAGTTCACTTGCAAATCTATAACAAAGTACTATAGACTAGGTGGCTAATAACAGCAGAAGTGTATTACTCAGAGTTCTAGAGACTGGAAGCCGCAGATCAGGGTGCCAGCGGGGTCGGGGTCATAAGAGGACCCTCGTTCAGATCCTTGTATCCTCACCTGGTGTAATGAGGGTGAGAGAAGCCTCTGGGATTCTTTTTATAAGGGTATCAATCCCACTCACGAGGGCTCCACCTTCATGAACTCTTGAAGGCCTCCCTCCAATACCATTGTTGGGGGGCATAATGCAGCCACACAAACCCTTTATCTTGTTCCTCCTCTCCTCCTAAGACAGACACAAAGGATCTGGCTGGCCCACCCCTAGAGAAATTCCAGCCAGAAGACCCTAAGTTTCCAAACAAGCTGTGGAACAGTACCCATTCCCTATAGCCCCATATAAAAGGGTCTCTAACTGCCCCCAAGCACAGATGTCACCTTTGCACTGTCCAGGCAGGTCACTCTCCCCTTTCAATAAATCTCACATGAATACCTTTGGCTGAACATCTCCACTGAAGCCTCTCTGGCCACCTTCACTTAATACTTCTCAAACGTTACGTTGGAAGTAAAAATTCCAACAATGAATTTGGGGGGCACTCAAACATTCAATCATAACATCTACTATAACACATTCTGTATCACATCAAGCACCCCTGAGTGTGACAGCAAGCTGTGTGTGGGGGTGTGAATGTGTGTAGCAAAAACACTTAAGACCTGGTAATGGTATATACATTAAGATATGATACTTAGGACACAGTGCTTACAGTAGAATCTCAGGCCTTGGAGACCAAGGTCACTTAGTTTAATCCTCTCCCATTACAGATGAGGAACTAAGCCCTATAGAGGTGAGTGATTGTCCAGGACAGGAAGCCTGGTCTCCTAACTTCCCTCTCTGCACATTACAGGGGGGTGTTTCTGTCTTTTTTGCTTACATTGATTTTGTTCCAGGGCAACCTCCTGAGCTCCTGGACCAGTACAAATCTGAGAGGCCTTGGGATCCATCCCTTTCATAGAGGGCAGCTCAAGAGATGATGCTGTAGCCTGCCTTTGGCCCTACAGCATGGTCCTGGAAGGGTGGATGAGGGTTTCTCCCTCAGGGCTTAGCCCTGCCCTGGGGGTCCAGCTTCTTCCCTTGACTTCTTCTAGGTTGGCTGCCCCCAGGGCCTGTCACAACCCTCCACACTGGGGCGCCACAGCCTTTGGCAACAGCTGCAACTGACAGTAAGATGCAAGAGGGTGAGCAAATGGCCCCCAATGGCCCTTTCTCTGGGAATTAGGAAGTAGACCCTGAAAATAAATGGGGTAAAGAGAGGAGGAGGCAGGAAAAGAAGGATACGTGAGAAGGACTTTGCATTAAAGTCTGCTCTGGGCACATTTGCTTACGTTAACAGTATCTTATTTCATCCTCAGGGTTGGTCTTGGAGGCAAATGGTAAAGATGGGGAACAGGCTTAGAGAGAGGGCAGTAGCATTAGGCTTCAGCTTCCAAATGTACAAGTTTAAGAATCCAATCCAGTCACTGGCTCCAATTATCAAGTCACAGTTCCACATTTCTGGAGTATAGAGGGGACCTGACTCAGCTCTGGGTAGCTCTACATGGGTTTCAAGGCCAAATACTTTTGAGAATTCTCTGCACAGCTCCTTCTTATTGCCACATTCAGATGACACCCCTGAAGGTGGTCGGCCTTGGTGCCTATTAGGCCAACACATGGCCGTGCTTATGTCTAAATTGGGCTTGATTCCTTCCATCTTAATTCATGTCCCTCTTCCGTAACCAGTTCATGAACTGCCTGGAACACCTGTGTCCAGCGCCCCTGTGGTAACGGGGAGAGGGACACTACAATGTGTGGACACAAAAGACTGCTGTAATTAGCTCCAGCCCCAGGAAACAGGCAATGAAATTAACCAAAGCAATGAAAAGCAAAGCTGATTACAATGAATTACCTATGTTTACAACAGGTTTGTTTTTAGCCATGAGATTTACAAAAGCACTTCTTAGTTTGTTCTTTTTCCTTTTCTAAATATAAATCCAGTCTTAGAATTACAGGACCTTGAGCCTCCGTTGACAAAGCCTATGTTGACTTCCATCCCCAGTTCAGAGGAGGATCCTTAATGAGTCACTTCCCTGCTTTTCTTCCTCCTTAGGAGATAAGGCCTGCCTTGGGTAGGAAGGGGAGATAATCCTCTCAGGGCTAAGAACCACTTTGGTATGATTTAGGGGCAGAGGGCATGCTTGCTTTTGCAGACCCATTTTCAGTTATGTTTGGGGCTTTTCTTTTCTTTTCTTTCTTTCTTTTTTTTTTAAAGATAGTCTTTTTTTAAAGATAGTAAGAAAGATAGTCTTACTCTGTAGCCCTGGGTAGAGTGACATAGCATCATCATAGCTCACAGCAACTTCAAACTCTTGGGCTCAAGAGATCTTCAGCCTCTGAAGTAGCTGGGACTACATGTGCCCACCATGACTCCTGGCTAGTTTTTCTATTCTTGATAGAGATGGAGGTGTCACTTTGCTTAGGCTAGTCTCAAACTTCTGAACTCAAGCAATCCACCTGCCTCAGCCTCCCAAGTGCTAGGATTACAGGTACCGGCCATCTTGGAGGGTTTCTGGAGTTGGGTGGACAAAACCCCTTGGTGGCAGATCAGCAATGCAAGTAGCACACCCTCTGGCCCCAGCTGTTCCCTTTTCTCTTCAAACCCATAACTTGACCCTCACTTTCCTTTAAAGAAAAAAAAAGTATGAAATGTTGAGGTCCTTTCCATAGAAGACGACAAGCCAAGAGGCCAACTGCTATGTGAGTCACCAGAGTCTTCTGAGGGACAAGGTGGGAAACTGAGACACAGAGAGGGGAGTGGAGCTACGCAGTCCTGTGCTTATGCATTAGCCTGAATCCATGGTGACATGCAGTCTGAGGCTGGCACTGGGGATTATCTTTCATTAAACATGCTTAAGAGCTCTGCAGCTTCACTGGAGCCCAAGCAGAGACACTCAGCACTGAATATGGAGAGGGGAGAATCATGTGGTCTGACTTCTCCACCACATGGTGCAGGGAACTGAGACTTTGAGAAGAAAAAGGGACTCTTTTAAGGTCACCTGAGGTGCAGGGCTCAGAACCCCAGGCCTACAGACTCTTGTCGGGTGCCCGTTCTACCCCTCCAACCTTTCTACCTCTTTTGACTGACTGTGGGAAGGACCAGGCTTCTATTCTTGGCTCTGTCACTAACTGTATGGCCTTGTGAAAGTTCCCCCAACCTTTCAGCCTACATAGATCTCAAAGGCCCCTCCTGTTCTAATGGGCTATGAGTTCCTGTGCACTATGGGTCCTCTTCTCCTTCCACCCACCACAGGGAGGAAGTTGGGCGGCTCCTTAACCCCAGATAACACTGAGTGGACAAACAGATGCATGAGCTAATCATGATGAGCAGCCTGCAGCAGGGAGGAAGGGGTCATGGGAACTGACGCCAGCTACCAAAGCAAGAATCATACTTACGACACCCAACGCAGCACAAATCAACCATTTTGTACTCTAGCCCCCTTCTCTGGGTGGCAGCCTCAAGTCTCACTCTGGTTCATCCAAAACTTGAAGGGACCCAATACTCTCTCTCTAAGCCATGATTGCACAGCCTGACCTCCAGCTCTTCCCCCAGATGCAATATGGGTTGGCTCCCCCAATCACTCTTCTGTGTTCTGTAACAAAGACCCAAAGAGAATAATCCTTCATGAAAATGGAGGTGCCAGTTTTAGCTTATCAGATAGACAATTTCTCTGAGCAGAAGAAGAGAGAAAGCTGAAAGGCCCATCTTCATTTCTAGAGTGTCAGCAATAATAAGAATGAAAGTCTCCCTTACTTTTACAAAAGACTCATTTTCCCCAATAGTTGTCTAAGCAACCTTCTGAGTTCCCCTCACTATTGTCTGTAAAATCATCCCATTAAGCCATTTGAGCTGTGCTGACTAAAACACTAACTAGTAGCCATATGCTAAATAAAACCAAATATTCATCTCCTCATCACACTGGCCACATGGCAGATGCTAGAACGTACCCTCTAGCACAGAAAGTTCTGGACATCGCTGCACTAGAATGTGAGTCCCACAAGAGAATAGGGGCTTTGCCTTACTCATTTCTAGATCTCAAGTACCTAGTGAAGTGCCTGGCACATAATTGGCACTTGATTTATTGAATGCATTTATTGACTTATGGACAGGCAGATTAGATAGGGTGGAGAATGCTACAGCATCAGTATAGGCAAGTAAATCATTCAAATTACATCACAGGTTTCTTCTAAGGAACTTAGGGTTTTTTTTAAGCAGTGTTCATTCTTGAAGAAGTTTTTGAGCACCCACTGCTATTTCCCTAGGCTGTGTGCTAAGATTTGGTTATGAAAAACAACAGTAAGAGAAGAGGCGGTTAAATGTCCTGGAAGGAACAGAGGATCAGGAAAGAAAAGACCAGGTTCTAGTCCAGGTTCCAATCAGAACAGGTAGGGGTGAGGCAGTTAGCCCCTTTGAGTCTTCATCTCTTTAGCTGTAAAAAGAGACAAACAGTATTATCCTCAAAGGATTGTTTGAATAAATCACGTGAGATAATGTAACAGAAAGCACTCTAGAAACTATAAAGAGATCGTCATTTGTGTTATTGACCTTGTCCTCAAGCTGCTTTTAGGTCCCAGAGCCATAATCCTTGAGAATACTTTGCTGCCTCCTTCAACTGTCCTCCCTGCCTTGAGGAACGTTATTTTAATCCATCATACACACTGCCAAGGAAGTAATTCTGCTAAAATACCACTATGATCAGGCCCCTATGTGTTAAGACCAATATGGCTCCTTCCTGCCTACAGGATCAAACTCCTTCTAGCATTTGGCGCAGGCCCCATTTGCTTCAGAAGCTGCAATTTCAGGATCAGATAGAACAGTGGTTCTCAACCTTCCTAATGCCACAGTGTATTTTCATTGTTAAAAAGGGGTCGTGACCCACAGGCTGAGAACTGCTGAGATAGAACCTTGAGGTGAGAAGCCTGATTCCTGCTATAAATGTGCCCTATGCCTCACCCATGCCTTTCCTTTTTCTCTCTGCAAATTGCACCCGCTCCTTTGACTTTATCTTGTCCCTAACTCCAGCCCTCAATGACTTGGTCATTCTTAATGCCCACCTTGCTTTGCACATTGTCAGATGTTCTCCCACATGAGATTGTTCTGTTTTGTGTGTTTTATCTCCTCAGGAATACTGCACAACACTCAAAAGAGAGTAATTGTGCTTAGGCAGTGGTCAGCACCTCAGGGATACCTAGCGAGGGGGCAGGATGGTTGAGCCTGTAGGCCTGGGTTTAGATGGGGCCAGATAGACAGGCAGCAGGCGAGATAAGCTGGGAAGAAAATTCAGTTTGAAAAGACAGTTTAACTAGCTTTGAATAGGTGGACCTCGCTTTTCCTTCAATGCATTTCAAATACTTATGTCTAGGAAGTGATGATGATTAATTAATTCCTCCTTAAAAAAAATAGTTTAGATTGGCAGAATTCCAACCCATCAGAGGAACAGTTTTAACTAAACTGTTAAAGGCAGCTTTACTTTGGAGGTCCAACTCCCTAATTGCAGCAATTGGTCTCACCCCAGATCAAACCTCTAGGACTCTAGTATTCATTTAGAGGCTTCTCTCACTGGAGAAGACTGATGGAGCTATGGTGAGGCCTGCCAGGTGTGATATGCATAGTCTCTTAAAATTAGCATTCTAGGCTAGGAGAGGTGGCTCATGCCTGCAATCATAGCACTCTGGGCAGCTGAGCCCAGAGGATCCCTTGAGCTCAGAAGTTTGAGACCAGCCTGAGCAAGCGCGAGACCCCATCTCTATTAAAATAGAAAAAACTAGCCAGACATTGTGGCAGGCACCTATAGTCTCAGCTACTTGGGAGGCTGAAGCAGGAGGATTGCTTGAATCCACAGTTTGAAGTTCCTATAAACTAGACTAAGGCCACAGTACTCTTGTTCAGGAAGTAGAGTGAGACTCTGTCTCAAAAAAAACAACAACAAAAAACCCCAACCAAACAAAACCCCCAGCATTCTAGGGAAAAGTGGAGCATTGTGATTAGCCACGATTCTCCCAGTAAAGGAGTCCAGGCTCCCAATTTATTGCAGAAGGCCTGCTTCCCCAGACTACGTCCCTTCATAATAAACTCATCTTCCTGGGGGGCAGGGCTGCAACCAGGCCTCGACCAGCATAACACTGCTGGCCAAGTATAAACAGAACGCCCAATTAAAACACCTAATTATAGGGCAGGCTGGAGCCAGGAGGTGGGCTTTGTTGGTGGCCCTGAATCCAGCTGCCGGCCAGTCTGCCAGCATCTCTTTGACCAGCCACAACTCATTTCAGACTGGAATAAACCTCATATGGACAGACAGGCTCTGGGGTAGGGGTGGGATAGAGAAGGACACCCCTCGCTGCTGCTTAGCTCCCAGGGCTGCAGAGAGCATCTTCTTGGGAAGCATTCCAGAGTAAGGGTCTTCTTAGTATATGAGAATGGGATTTCACTTTTGGGGGACCCCGTTGCCTCATCTATAGAGCACAATAACACCTTATTCGTAGCATTATGATGAGATAAATGCTTCCAGTGTAACTCAAAAGCTCTTTGCTCTAGCCAAGCACTGCAATAGATTGTACACTTTCCCAAAAAGTGAGAGGTGGGGATGTTTTGTGATCAGCACGGCCCAAAATACAGGGTCACAGTACAGCTTTCCTGTCTCCGTGCAGGTGTCGGTCCCTCTTGTTAGGCACTGAATTACGATGTTTACTCAACTCTACCTCAGTCGTCTCACTGTCAGTGCTTGATGTACCTTTCTTAATGATACTGATAATAAAGTGGCACCTTTCCTCCTTAGATCTCAAAGCACCACAAAGCCGTCCAATTCTCCAACCTTCCTAAGAGGTTGACGAGAAGGGTAAGGCTTTGAATCTTATTGGTGGAGAGTGATGCCTATGTGTTCAAGTGACTTAACTAGCTCCTTGACAGAGGAAGTGCTTGGAGTAGGATCTCAAAATGCAGGCAATCAGGCTTGTGTGTCCTGAGCCTGCTAGGTTGGCCTTCAATGCTTTGCTGAAAATGAACACTCTGGAAAAGCAGAACTGAAATTAACAACCCTTAAGTGGAATGGAGGCAAAGTCTGAATTCTCAGCACCTCCAGCCATTAGACTCCTGCAGGAAGAATGCTTTGTTTCTTGTTTCTTTCTCTATACTATAAAATGCTAGGTAGGATTTGGCTCTTTACCTCATGTTGGGTGAAATAATTAGTCAAGCGCCCTTAGCACATGTAGTATTGGCTGAGTGATGGCCTTTGTAGCTCTGGGGGTTTAGGTCAAAAGCACAAGGGTATTCTGTGGGAGTAATTGAGGGTACACTGTACCTTGCACCTCCCAACCAGCCTGAGTAAAGAAAGGCTGGGTCCTTGCCCTTGGGTCATCTCAACACTGGACAGCCAGTGCTGATGAGCCTTTTCCTGTTGCCCAGGCTGCCTCTGACGGAGGCCACACTCATGAACACATGACCATGGGGTTGGAGGATCTGACTTTGAGCCTTGGCTCTGCTACTTGCTAGCTGCAACGTGGAGGAAAATCTCTTTAGGTATCAATATCTCATCTACAAAAGTGGAATAATAATGATTATCTCACAAACAATGATTACTCTGTTAGAGCCACAAGACTGTGTGGTTTAGTCGTCAAACCCATTGATCGAAGAGATGGACACCCCTGGATTTGAATCTTGTCCCACTTCTCACTAGTTGTGGGACCCTGGGTAAATCTGCTAAATATAGCTAACTATCAGTTTCTCATTTGACAATAGAGAGTGGTAATAATGCATGGAGTATTGCCTGGAGGTTTTTATTGACATAGTGCCTAGTGCACAGTGGGCACCAAGTAAACCTTCTCTGTTAATATTACAGATGTTGGATACAAAGCGGAATGAAAATGCAAACAATTGTGATTATTTTCCAGGCTTTGGCAAGTGTTGCCAAGCCATGAAGTGCTTTGCATATAGTAAATGCATAATAAGTCTCTGCTATACTTAATTATGGAGTTCTTAGACATGGTTTCACTCTGGAATTCAGCTCAGAGAATTAGTATCATTTGCAATCACTACATTCCAGGCTGCCAGCCCCACAGATTAGACACCAACTAAAGATATGCAGTATATGATTCAGCTGTATCTCAGGGGAGGGTTTCTGATGACAGCCAAAGCCACAAGGGATCTGATCTAAGTACTTTCGATGTGTCAGCAGACGGCTCTTCCTCTCACAGAGACGATACCCATATCGCCACATATTGTCTGGGGCATGCAGCTTGCTGGGACCATTCCGGGATCAGGAGATGCACAGCTGTCCTTAGGCTGTCTTGGCTGTAAAAAATGTTCTTCATGTAGGTGCAGCCAAATTTGAAGGCTCTCCTTCCCATTCATCCTTCCACATACTCCCTCACTAACATCCACAGTTCTTATTAAATAGCAAATCAGTATTTAGTGAGGGCAAGGGACTCAAGGACTGTGATGTGGTTTAGAGCTGCTAGGAGCTCTGAGTTGGGTGGGAAGTGAGTCTTGCAACGAGATTCACATCACCGTGATCCTTGGACCGACTCTCCCAAGGCTCTAGTGTTTTGTTCTGCATTCAGAATCTACTGTGGGAAAGGAGGAAATGGAACTATTCAGAGAAGAATCAAGAAGAAAAAAATGTCAAGACGTACATTGTGATAATACATTGCATAAACTTAAATGACCCAGCCCAATGTAAAGGAAGTTAAACTAAGATTAAAGGACAGTTAGCAAGCCATCTTCCATTTTCACCCGGGGAAGAGCAAGCAAGATGGAGAATCAGGCTGCTGCCCAGGGACCTGGGTCAGCTGGGATGACACCAGATCGGCCTCTGATAGTTAATAAAGGTGGATGGTGATACTTGGGGCTCATTCTACTATTCTACTTTTGTGAATGTTCAATACACAATGAAAAGTTAAAACAATGAAAAAAAGGAGGCAGCTGCTACCCAACTCCAGCCTCCCCTTGATGGGCAGGATGACAGTCTGGAGGTGTCCATAGCATTTGGGGGGTGGGGGGAATGATAGATTTCATCAGTTTCAAGCCACTGAGCAAAGTCGCTCTACCTTTTCTTATTTGCCACATTGTATATCTTGGAGCACAAGGGAGGTGTCCTTGCTATCCTGCAGGATCTGAGACTATGTACACAGATGTTCTTCCCAGTTAATAACCTTATAGCTGCTGGTGACTTCAATGCACATCACGTGGCAGCCAGTGCACTTTGTCTTTACCTGCATCGTGTCATTTAATCCTCACAACCGTTAGGTCATGATTTGCCAGCTGATCCTCATAACACTCAGAGCATCGTTCTATCCCCAGGCAAGACATGGCTCTTAGGTTGTAGAGGGAGGATTTGAACCCAGGCAGTCTGACTCCAGAGTCGCTCTCTACTCCTGGGCTATGAAGCCTAAACCTTGGGACCCTCTCCTTGTTCTTTCCAGATTAAATAGCTCTAGTATTTTCATTGTGTCTCTATAAGGAAACTTTTCCACCCTCTTATCACCTCAGGGCCCTTCGCTGGACTTTCTCCAAGCTGTGGTTTTTAATCTTTCAATGTGCAGGAACCCAAGCCACCCAACGTCAAGTCCAGCTGGTGACCCTGTTGTTTATAAAGAACTTTTAAAAATATGTTATCTCAGTTTATTCTCACAGCAGTCCCAGCAGAGGCTTGGGCAGGTTGGATAACTGTCTGGGGTCACAGAGACACGGCCCTGCCCCTGACTTCAGTCAGTTTTTCTTCTCCTGCCTAATGTTAGCATCTCCTCCCGAGCTCAGCATTGTTCCTGAATGTCCAGAGAGAGAATAACATTTCTCAGAGGTGGATGGCCGATGTCACAAGACAATCTCGCTCTGCTTGTTCTGGCTCTATTTGCTCATTCGGTTCCCAAGGTATAAGCTCTCACATGGATGATTTTAGAAGTTCTGTCGGCTTCAGGGTTCACTTTCACTCCCCTTCTCCACCGACACTAGACACTTTCTTTCTTTTCTTTTCCTCTCCTCTCCTCTTCTCTCCTTGCTTCTCTTTTCTTTTCTCTTCTTTCTTTTCTGTCTTTCTCTCTCTCTCTCCCTCTCACAGAGTCTCACTTTGTTGCCCTCAGAAGAGTGCCATGGTGTCATACCTCACAACAACCTCAAAGTCTTGGGCTCCATAGATTCCTTATTTTAGCCTCCTGAGTAGCTGGGACTATAGGTACCCACCACAAAGCCTGGTTATTTTTTGAGACGGGGTCTCACACTTGCTCAGACTGGTCTCAAACTTGTGAGCTCGGGCAATCCACCTGCCTCGGCCTCCCAGAGTGCTGGGATTACAGGCATGAGCCACTGTACCTGGCCTCTATTTTTCTTTCTTTCCCTCCCTCCCTTCCTTCCTTTTTTTCCTCCCTTCCTTCATTTCTTTTTCCCTCCCTCTCTCTCTCCCTCCCTCCTTCCTTTCTTCCTGGCATCTCACTATTTAACTCCTGGGTTCAAGCAATCGTCTTGCCTCAGCCTCCGAAATAGCTGGGATTATAGGCACACTCCGCTGTACCTAGCTAATCTTTCTAAAGTACTAACCTGGATCATTCTACTGCCTTACCTGAAATCCTTCAGAGGCTCCGCAGATTTCTGGCCAAGCCTGTGCTGGCTCCCACCAGCCCACTGCCTCCCCTGTGTCCAACCCCTCCCTTGTAAGACCCCTTTCAGCCAGGAGCCTCTGCAGTTGCCTATACACATGCTGGTGTGCTCTCTGTGGACCCTTTGCCCACTTGATTGTTCTGCTGGGATTGTCCACACTTTCTCTTTTCTGCCTAATAAACTTTAAGGATGACTGAGCCAAGACTTGCCTTCCCCAGTGAAATCCTCAGAGAACTTCCTTTCTGAACCCCAAATCACCTCTTATGGCCCCTCCCACACACTATTAATCTAGCACCCCCTGCAGACCGGAAGCTCTTTGGAGATGAGGATCTGTTTAACTTAGTGCCTTCAGAAATGAGCACACAGTAAATGCCCCGAAGTACTCAGGAAATAAGTATAGACTGAATGATTCCCCTGCCGTCCCCACCCTAGACAGCAGAGAGGTCTCACAGTACTTTACAACATCCTTCTGCGAGCACTTGCCCATCTTCTCTCTAATCATTTCCTTCTGTGTCTATTATTCCCACCATATTGGGAGCATCCTTCTCCATGAGAACTCTGAGGGGGTATAGGCTTAAGCACAAAGCCCAGCACACAGTCGGTGTTTAAATCACTTGCAGGTCCTCATTCCTTCTCACCAAGGTTAATCCCAGAGTCTCGTTCCTCAGATAATCTCTGCCTCTGAGTTTGCTCCCACTAAAGCCACCTTCCACTTATCCACCCACTCACATCTCAGGAGGCCCTCCCCCGGTCTACCCTATTGATGTGGAATCTCACTACCGAAAGAGCTATGTCACCCACAGATGTGTGGGCTTCACTCTGAATGTCCTTTTCCAGATGATCTATAAAAATACAGCCCAGAGTCAGCATCCACCACTGTTAAACTCTGTCCCTTGCATGGTCCCTGGACCTTGGTCCGCAGCCCTCAGCCTAGGCTGCCATCGTTGTAGTGTGCATCTTTCATCAATGAAGCCCTCCTCTAGCCATCCATACACCTGTCCACCCGTCTAGTCCTCCGTCCCACACATGTTGTGCATCTAAGAAGGAGGAGGCCTTGTGCCAGGCTCTGGGAATGTCACTGATGGACAAAAGATAGCCCCTGGCCTCCAGGAGCTCAGCCAAGACACATATCGAGCAGATTATCACAATACTTGTGACACACGCTCCCCTGAGCATGCAGGTGGAGCACCAAGAGGGAGAGATTGACTCTGCTCACAGAAGGGACCAGATTTGAGCTGGGTCTTGACAGATGAGTAGAATTTTGCCATCTGGACGAGAAAGGAGGGGAGGGAGGCAGGGTTCAAGGATCTTCAAGGCTCCCATGTGGCTGAGGGGGGAAGAGCAGAGTGGGCTTGCCCATTGGTATTTTCTCACTAGGGAAATCTTTTATTTTCAAAAGCCTGTGAGTCAATAATAATATCTTTATAAATGAAGAAAGGCATATCGATTATGGCCTTCCCCCTGCTGATGGCAAGAAAAAGCCAAGACCTCTATAAAGCTGTGGAAAGATCCTGAAGAGGGATCCACCCTCTCATCCAGCATTTGCAGCCCCTGACATGTTTATATGTGCATTCAGGACCGTGATTGTCTCCCACAAGGCCATGTGCTCCCTGAGATCAGAGACTTTGTTATGATCTTGTTGAATCCGAAGAACCCAGAGGGACCCTTGTTGAATGGTCAGCACCCCACAAATACTAGCTGAACAAATTTACTGGGCCCCTGCTAGCTGCCAGGAACTGTGCAAGTCACTGGGGATAAAGACGTGGACTGGAGGGGCTGCCTGCCCTTCAGGCCAGTGGGAATGAGAGTCTGGTTTCTCAGGAAACCATCTGTGGAGTGGAAAATAATCACCTGCTTTAAAGCTTGAGGGGGAAAAAAAGACCATAGTATAAGCTGAGAGGTGAGTTGTTTTTTTTTAAAGACAGAGTTTCCTTTGATGCTCTGGGTAGAGTGCCATGATGTCATAACTCACAGCAACCTCTAATCTTGGGCTCAAGTGATTCTCTTGCCTCAGCCTCCTGAGTTGCTGGGACTAGGCAGCTGCCACAGTGCCCAGCTAGAGAGGTGAGTTTTTCAGTGCTCATAGGAAAGATCTCAGGCAGTCCTTCTGGACATTCTTATGGATGCTAATTTTACCTTGGTCCTCCCTCCTGCCACTCAGGCAGACAGGTTCCCCGAGACGCCCTCCCATGCCAGACCTGTCCCCTGGAAAGGCAAACCCTCGGCCTCAGCAGCCCTTCACCAGGCTGTGCGGCAACTCACACTCACCCCCAGTCTGTCTCTCTCTCTCTCACACACACACACACGATCACAGTCACACTTGTGATCACACTCAACACACACTTATACCTGGTCACATACCCAGTCACAGTCACACATGATTCCACTCGTGTAACACATGTTTACATATGCTCACACACTCACATGCCCAGACACACAACTGGAGCTGTTCAAGTGGCAGTCACATTTTCCATCTATTGGTGGTTTCAAAACAGGAAGCCTGCGTGGGGAGGGGAGGTGCTAGTGAAGTGAGAACTGCCGTAAAAGGGCCAGGTGTAGAAGCTGGATTCAAAGGGAACTCCTCCCTGGTGCCAGAGTCTCCTTTGCAGGCAGAAAAGCTGGGCTTTGAAAGGCTCTGACTTGGCCCAGCTCCTGGGCAGTATCGATCCTGGATAGAAAGGCTTGAAATGTGACATCTGATGCAGCACCCCATACCCAACTGCATCTCTCCCTCAGCAAGCATGTAGGAGGAAGCGGGTGACCTACGCCTTTCTGTCTGCCAAAATGGACCTCCTTCCTTTGGAAATCACTTCTCCCCAGAGCCCTTCTGGACTGTGCATGCCCTCTAGCCCTCAGCTACAGCACTTGGTCTTGCTCCTTTACAGTGGAAACACAGTATCTGCTTTGTGCCTAGCCGCCACTGCACTCCATAATGAATGAGGTCAAGAACCTGCTTTCTAATAGTCAAATCTTATAGCACTTTGTGTTTAACAAAGTTTTTTTCTTCTTCTTATAGACAGCGTTTCCTTTAACTCTTAAAGAAGCTCCATGAGGCTAATTAATAATATATCCATTTTACAGATCAGGAAGAGCAAAAGAATTAAGTCATCTAGTCTAGAGTCCCAGAGAGGGCTTCATAACCCCCGCTTTCCATATTCAAGACTGTCACAACTGGCTGAGCCAAGGTGGCTCCCACCTGTAATCTTAGCACACTGGGAGGCCCAGGTGTGTGGATGGCTTGAACTCAGAAATTGGAGACCAGCCTGAGCAAGAGTACAACCCCGTCTCTCCTAAAAATAGAAAAATTAGCTGGGTGTTATGTCAGAGTCTCAACTACTTGGGAGGCTGAGGCAAGAGGATCTCTTGAAACCAAATATGAGGTTGCTGTGAGCCATGACGCCATGGCACTCTATCCAAGGTGACAGTGTTAGACTCTGTCTCAAAAAAAAAAAAGGCTGTTGCAACTCCCCTTCCCATCCTGGCTCTGAACACAGGGTATAGCCAAGGTAGCCAGGGATACCAGAACAAAAGTTGATGTAAGAGGGAGCAGAGGGCAGAAGACCAAAGAGAGAAGGAATGAAGAGCTAACACAGGCAGAGGCGCACCAAAGCCCTGTGCAGACTGTGGAGGCACGCACTTGACCCCAGCTCAGGCAGCACCAAGCTAGACCACAGACACACACACGCACGTGTGCATACACACATTTGAGTAAACCCTTGCTGGCCTGGTTCAAGTTCAGGGGATATTCAGGAGTTCAGGAGGTGGGGTCAGTCGTTTATATACTTTAATTGCCAAAGGCAATTTTCATAATTGGGAAAATTGAGAATTCATAACAGAGAGGGATAGAAAGGAAGTCACAGTAAGATGACATTTCTGGGGGTGAATGACCTTTGTGGAACTTCATTATTTTCCCCTCTCTCTGAGAAAAGTGATTAAAAAACATTTTCCCACAGCAGTGACTTTGCAAAGGCAATCAGCCTCAATGCGGTGAAGCCCTCTGTGCCATGTTCTGGCCAAAGCCAAGTAGTTTCTGGAGGAAAAGGAGGGTATCGCAGGCCACCTTCTGAAACCAGCCCCAGAGAATAAGACCTAGTGATATGCATGTGTCTGGAAAGAGACAAGAGCAGATGCAAAAAGAGCCCAGACAGGCTTTTTCCACCAGGCTAGCACTTCCACTGCAGACCATGACCTCCTTTATCCGGCCCTTCCTTGTAGGTTTTACATATTTAACAGCTGGGACCTATAAAATAGAACATCAGAGGTCATAGGAAAAAGGATGGGTTAGACTCAGGGGAAGCCCTGGAATTTCCTTTCCTGGAGATCTTCAGGACTGAAATGAGAGACTCCTCCACTTGGGAGGATTTTGTACTCTCCTTGGCTCGCTTCACTTCTCCTGTCTGGAGTACTATCCAAATCTTTCTCCAAGCCCCACCCTTTTCTTAAAAGCGTCTCCTGACCCTTCCTGGCTTGAGTGCTCCCTGAGGTCAGAGACTGTGACCAACTCGATGACTGACAAGTGAGGAAGAATTTGCCCAGAGGAAGCAGATGCTTGAGATGACCTTGGACCGCATCCAACACCAGATCACTTGCTGGAGGAAGCAGATGCCTGAAATGACCTTGGACCTCACCCAACACCAGAGTCCACTGTTGCTGAACTACTTCAGGGAGAGGTTGGGAGGGTTCTCGGGACTGTGCTCCATGATCAGAATAGAGAGGCTAAATCTCAGCTTATGAGAGGGGCCAGGTTCCCAAAGAGATCTGGCAAAAGCTGAGGGGAGTCTTCCTCAGGGACAGTTGGACTGCTTGGGTTGGGTGAAATACCAAGGAATTGCTCAAGGCCAGTTTCCTTGGTCAGCAAAAGGGTCCAGGAAGCAGAACCCGTGGGAGGGAGGGGAGAAGAGCAAAACAGGGTTGCTGAATCCAGCAGCCTGGTCAGCTAAGTTCAGAAAGTTCATGTTCTTGGGGCTTAGAAGTCGTGAAGGCCTCATGGGAGGGAAAGAGGAGCAGCTGGACTCCTTGCTTACAAGTCTGTGCTCTTCCAAGCCAAGCCGTTGGGCCTTATAACCCAAATGGGTCAGCCTTCATACGACAGACCTGCAAAGATTTGAGATTTGGAGGATTAGATTATTTATGCAGTTGCTGTGGAGCGGGAGGTTGAATGACTGCTATTTGAACTGACTTAGATCTGAAAGTGAAGGGTTTGAGATGAAGCAAGCCTAGTCTCCACTAAAGCTTATTTGCAGAAATCTAACAGGAGCCCGAATGCTCAACAGCCAACTTGAGGGCTATTTTTGTTGCTTTATTTTTTTGTTGGTTTGGGTTTGTTTTTGCTGTTGAAACACTTCATAGATATATTTGTAATGGAATCAGGATGAAAATTTTAGAAATTTGCTGTTGGGGGGAAAAAAACTAGAACATGAAATGATCTAAGAGCTAAAAGTAAATTGAATAGGTATTTTATTCTGTCCAAGTTTCTGTAAAATCTGAATCATATCACTTTAGTCCTCAAGTTAGCTGAGAGGTTAAATTCTGAAATCCTTATTTTTTCCTGATAGAAGTAAATTTTAGATGACATCAGGCATGTTCAGGGTGCTATGGCTATAAATAGTTGTTTCTGGGGGAGATAGGACTATTAGAATCACTAACAGTGGTTGAACAACAATGACCTTGAACTTAAGGCCCTCCTTTTTTGGGAGGCTGAAGCAAGAGAATCGCCTAAGCCCAAGAGCTGGAGGTTGCTGTGAGCTGTGATAGCACAGGGCTCTACAGAAGGCGACAAAGTGAGGCTCTGTCTCTTAAAAAAAAAAAAAAAACCTTCCTTTTTTTTCTTTTTTTAAAAAATGTAATCAAGATATTTTAATTTTTGTTTAGTCATATAAAGTGCATATGTAATAAATATTTTTAAAATCTTTGTAATTTAATTTTTCCCTCAGATAAATTTCATTTTTTTACTATCGCATTATTTGTATTACCTTCAGGTTATAATTACACCTGGTTATGCAGCTTCTCCCATCTTCCTAACATATATGATATCATTTATTTTTCGCAAAAGGAAGAAAAACAGTGGCCTTTTGTCATTTTGCTTCTATATTGTATATACTTACATACAAAATAGAGTTATCTTTTCTTCCTTCTGCTTTCTTTAGCATAATTTAAAGATGTTTTAAAATTTTGTCCCACTGATCAAGGCAAAATTATTATATTTACCATTACATTGAAAAAAAAGGCCCTCCTTTTATAAGCTCTGTATTTCTGCTTATGTACAGGATACTGGCATTTAGATAGTAGCCTCTCTTCTTTCTTTCTCCTCAAAAAAAAATTAAAAATAATAAAAAATAAATATATTCTATCACTTTTAAGGTGAAAAAAGCTAATAATTTGTACTTTTATATTATTGAGGTTTACTATGATGGCTGAAACCCAGTTAGATATCAGCATACGTTTTCAAGTAAGCATATGTCAAAATCCCTAAGAACAATTTTTTTTTTTGGCCAGGGGTGGGTTTGAACCCACTACCTCCGGCATATGGGGTCAGCGCCCTACCCTTCTGAGCCACAGGCATCACCCAAACCATTTGTTTTTAAGTGAGATTGCTAACCTCCATCTTCTTATTTAATTTACACAATTATCTCCTACTAAAGCAGAACTTATGCTAAAAGTTAGTCCAAATAATGGGTTCTATTTCACTTTAAAAGTAATACAATTATATCTTTGTAAAAAATAAGCAGGCAATGATGTCTGTGTACAACAACCCCTATGTCAGTATTCAATACTGCAAGGCTGGCCTCAGTTTACCTTTCCACCTTTGGCTTGCACCCCTCACCGCTCAAGATTTGCACCACCATGGTCTGCACATCTGGTATACTGGGGTGGCTTGAACACACGGGATCTGGAGTACAGGACGGCTTATGTTCAAACCAGGCAAGTTATTCAATCTCTGTAAGGATCCGTTATATCCCGTGTAAAATGGGAATAATAATAAGGCCTACCTCATAGTGTTTGTTCTGTGCATCAAGTTAAATAAAACGAGAAACACTTAGCACTGTGCAGGACACACACAGTGAGCTCTCAGCAAATAGCTTGCAGGTGCCCTACTCCCAGGACAACACACAGTTCACCATCACAGAGCTACCAGCCATTCTCTTGCAAGTACATGCTGTTTCAGCAGAAAAACCATCCCTTTTCTTCACCCAGGAAAAATCCAGCTCATCCTTTGAGATATGGTTCAAACACCAGCTCTGCTGAAACTTTTTCTTGCGGACGCCTAACCCCACCCACTTCAAAGCCAGTTGGTAGCTCAGACTTAACCTAGCCACAGCCTACTGAAATGATGTCTGTAGATCTTGCTTTCTCACAAAATATGGGATCATTCAAAGTGCTGAACTGAATTATTCTTCTTTGCACTGCAGATGCCAGGCACCAAGCAGACATTATTACTTCTTCTTTTCTTTCTTTCTTTTTTTTTTTTTTTGAGACAGAATCTCACTTTGTCACCCTCAGTAGAGTGCCATGACATAACAACTCAGAGCAACTTCAAACTCTTTGGGCTTAAGTGATTCTCTTGCCTCAGCTTCCTGAATAGCCAGGACTACAGGTGCCTGCCACAACGCCTGGCTATTTTCTTTCTTTCTTACTTTCTTTTTTAGAGACGAGGTCTTGCACTGGCTCAGGCTGGTCTTGAACTCGTGAGCTCAGGAAATCTACCCACCTCAGCCTCCCTCAGTGCTAGGATTACAGGCAGGAGCCACTGTGTCCAGCATCAGTAAATATTTATTGAATGAATCAAACAAAATGGAACCAAATGGCATCTGCGAGGATGTGAGGATGTACAGAACATATGGCTTTATCGTAATACAACCTATATTATAGCTTTTTCAGAGACTTGTTATTTCCGAGTAGAAATGAATTTAACCAAAGCAGCTATCATGGAAGACAGGATCAAAGGAGAATATTGGCAAAGAATTTAGGGAATAGCTTCAGGGGTTTGCCATCTGTCCTGGAAGGATGAGTTAGGTAAATGCCTTAAAAGCTTAATGGGAAAGTGATACTTTTAAGTCATGGCCCAGCCTCAAACACAATAACTCTTGCTTCAAGAGAATCTGGTACACAGTAAATAAATTATGTCAATTTGCCAAATCAGGGAGTGAGCAGAGACGAAAATTTAGCCCTCCTCTTAGAAGGAAAGTTTTCAGAAGATAAAAGGAATGGGAAGAATATTGCTTACCAAACACCATTGTAGGTACTTGATGTAAAATGTGATACCCCCCACCAAAAAGAAAAAAAAATCTCAGACATAAATGTTATTATCCTCCATTTTACTGGTGGAAAAACTGAGTCTTGATGTAGTTAATTGACCTAGCCAAGGGCACTTAAAAGTGATCTTTTGTTCTACGCTGCAATTCCTCTCTGCTAGCAACCATACTGTGGATGACTCTTATCTAAGTCTTCTTCCCTATAATTTATCCTTCTCTCTATTGTTAGAGGAGTTTCCCCAAACAATTGAGCTAAACTTTCCACTCCTTTAAAACTGTCAGTGGCTTCTTTCAACTCACAGAGTAAAGTTCAAATAAATCCAGATGTTCAAGCTAATTAATTAACATTCATTATAGACTCAACTCCCAGCCTTAGCTCTTCCTGCATCTTCTTAACCATCCATCATACTTTTTTCTAAATTTCAAACAGGGTGTCACCGTGTCACCCAAGTTGGAGGGAAGTCACAGCTCACTATAGCCTCACAGCCCTGGCCTTAAGAGATCCTCCTGCCCCCTCCCCCGTACCCCCCTCCCCAAGTAGCTAAGACTATAGGCTACATTGTTGCTATGTTGCCCAAGCTGACCTCAAACTGGGCTCAAAGTGATCCTCTAGCCTCAGCCTCTCAAAGTGCTGGAATCACAGGCTTCAGCCACCATGCCTGGACTTTGACTGTCACACATGACCATGTCCCCTTGTCTTGCAAGGCACAAGTATGGCGCCTCATGTTCCATTGCTCACTTCTGGCCTTCAGTGTTGTTTTGCTCTAGTCTCATTGAAGGCCAATCCATCTTTGTCCTATACCTTCTATCTCTTCCTTCTTTGCATTTAAACAATGTCTTCCAAATCCTCAAAGTCACATTTCCCTCATACTAAAAGGCTCTAATTCAGCACCTCCCCACCAACACTGCTTCCCCTAAAGTTCAAGTTATTTGCGTTACTGAATAATAATGGATAAAGTAATGGAAAAATGCTGTTCTAATTTAAATGCTGACATAATGCTGTATAATCATTCCAATATAGAGACAAGTCTCAGTGTAAAATTAATAACCTGTCTAAGGTCACTCGGTAAGTAGCAGCACGAACTCTAATTGTCAGACTAATGTGCTTTGTGAACACGGTTCCCTCTTGACCTGGGCACGGCGTTTCCCATTATGAACCTTCCCTTTGCTCTCTTCTCTTACTTCCCTGATGCTTCACTCTTTTGGGTTTTCTTCTGCTGTTTTCTCAGCCTCCTTTGTAAACTCAGATTCCTGTATGGGCAATTTAATTGCTGATAGGCCTCTGGAACCTGTCCAGTCTTTTTCTTCATGTTTTATTCACTCTCTCTTGATCTTTGCTGTTCCCATCACTCTGCTCTCACCTAATGAGGCCCTAATCTCTAGATCCCATCAACTTCTCCCTCTTCAAACTTTGAGCTTCCATAATCTGTTCCTTACTGGGAATCTCCACTTGAACCTCTTTCTTGCACTAAACCTCAAGTGTTCCAAAAATGAGCTCACCTCTTCTCCCTTCAATCCTTCTCCTCTCCAGATTCTCTTGGTTCATGACACACCATCCATCCAGTTTCCCAAGCTGGAAACCTAAGTTCTCTCCTTGACGTCTTCCTTTCTCTCGCCTCTCATATCTAAGTAATAAAGTCTGTCCAAGTCGGCCTCCCCAATTTCCTACAGTGGTTCTCTTCTAGCTTGTCTTCTCTTTAAGCTGAGCCATCATCACCTTTCACTTTGACTATCCCAACAGCAACCTCACAGATCCCCTGGTCCCTATTTTGCCCTTTCCAATTTATTCTCTAAATATGTAGCCCTTGAACATTCTTCTGCTTAAAACATCTCAGTAGCTTCCTATTTCCTTTAGGACAAAGTTCTAGAATGTTACTGTGGCTATTCAATCTCTATTTTCTGGACCCTCCCTGATGTACGTCAGGCCACTCCATCCTTCTCTAAATGCTCAGCCACATTAGATTTCTGTAAGTTCCTTGAACGTGCCACATTTTCTCACAGCCAAGGAAGTAAGCATGTGGTTCTTGCTCCAGAAACACCCTTCCCCTCCCCTACACCAATCTGTCTACCCATCTTTCACATCTCCGTTTTAATCTTCTATTATAGGTGGGTTTCCTCAGGTCTTTATTATTATTATTATCAGCATTATATTTTTTTAGAGATGGAGACTTGTTATGTTGTCCAGGCTGGACTTGAATTCCTTTTTTTTTTTTTTTGGACTTGAATTCCTGATTCAAGTGCTCCTTCTGCCTCAACTTCCTAAGTTGGTAGTTACAGGTGCCCACCACCACACCTGGCTTCCAGACCCCAGTTACACGTTCTCATGGCATCCCTGCATTTCTCTAAGCATTCGTTCCACTTGTGATTAAATAATTGTTTAAAATGTGTCTTCCTTCTTATCATGTGCGTATATCATACTGTTATTCTCAATGTCAAGTATAGTAAAGGGTGCATGGTGAATGCTTGATAAAAATGAACAGCCTCACATAAGCACCATCTTCTACCTGAAATTCTCCCAGCCTCCTCACTACAGTTCCCTCATCCTTTTGTTTTCAGTTCTGCCTGGGTTACTATTTCCTCCACAAGCTTATGAGTTTCTTGGAGAAAAAGACCAGGTCTTCATTCCTCTTGCCATATCTTCCAGCATGACATCAATGGTCTTTATCAAAAATTAAAGAGGAAGAAGCCCAAGATCTCAGATCTAAAAGCATTAGAATGCAGAATAAGGCTGTGCCCCAAACCAACTCTGGGAATGAGTTACACATTTCTGAAAGGAGATGGAAGAACATGGAGAGGCAGCTGGAGTGGGTTTTGCAATTGACCGTTTTATCTGTGTACTTGCAAAATGGGCCACGACATTGAAGTAACAGAAAAGAGGAAGCATTCTTGACTTCCCCATCTTTTGCCCACCCATTCCTCTGTCAGGTACCAAAAGCATCCTAAATGGGGCTGAACTGCACCTCCTTTGCCCCAACTGCATCTCCACTGTCTCTTTGTCTTTTACCTGGATGGTTTGCTCTGGTTTCCCGAATTTTCTCCTGCCTTATACACCACCCACATTGCTGCCATACTTAATATGGCAGCATTTAGATTTAATCATATTACCTCTGCTTAAACCTTCAGGATCAAATCCTTTTCATATGGCATCCTAGGTGCTCTATGGCAGTGTCCAAATCCATCTCTCCAGGCTCAACCCTGCTGTTGCCCTCCCATGCCCACTGTGTCCCTCAATCCTGAACTCTCCCGCCCTTGATACATGGCTTCCTTCCTTGCTTTTGCCCATACTGAGCTTTTTGCCTGGAACACTGCTTCCCCATTTCCACACATAGATATCTTCTACATACTCCTCTGTATTCAGATAAAATATTTTCCAGTAATATAATGGAATACTTTTTCCTGCTAGGGACTCACAAGTCTATTTGGGCATTTGTCAGACTGTGTTTTTCTTTACTGAATCTAAAGAAGACAAGGCAATGTCTTTTTCTTCTTTTACTCTCCAGCACCTATTATATATAACGGGTTCAATACATGTTGAATAAAGTCTAGATCTGTGTGAGTCACGCTGGAGGAACAGGCCTTCCTGCCTGTCTAGCTTTGTGTTTCTTTCCTTAACCAGGAGACTGTGCATTTAGCCTGTCTTTGTGACAGCCTATTTTTGTTAGTTCACTAGTTTTGATACCCACATGTTGGTGAGTTATCTACTGTATTTTTTTTCTTTTGCGTATCTAGTATGTGAATAAGAATTACAAATGAAGGCATTTAGTGTGATAAAAATAATATTTTAAGTACATTCCAAGGGCAAATAACAAATGAGGAATATATGCTGTGGGGTATCATTCATTGGATTGTTCTACTGTCATTTTGCTGGTAAATTTGTGCAGTTCCTCTTCTTTACTCAACCCCTTAAGAGCAAGTAATTGAAGGTTGTCAAAACATTTGAAATAGCTGTGACCTTCATGTGTACAATGAATAAGGAGGTACAGAAAAAGTACTGGCCTCCAGAAAAAGGAAAAGTTCACTCTTGAATGGCTTAACAAAAAACAAAGTGAATTTATAAAAAGTTTGTGAGGAGGGTGGCACCTGTGGCTCAGTGGGTAGGGTGCCGGCCCCATATACCGAGGGTGGTGGGTTCAAACCCAGCCCGGCCAAGATGCAACAAAAAAATAGCTGGGTGCTGTGGTGGGCGCCTATAGTCCCAGCTACTTGGGGAGACTGAGGCAAGAGAATCGCCTAAGCCCAGGAGTTGGAGGTTGCTGTGAGCTGTGTGATGCCACAGCACTCTACCAAGGGTGATAGATAAAGTGAGACTCTGTCTCTACAAAAAAAAAAAAGTTTGTGAGGAAATAGGAAATTAGAAAAAAACTGTGATAAGGAAAGCTATAAAGAGCAAGGGTGAAAAGATGGATCTGAAATGCAGAGGATTTTTGATACAGATGCAGGATCATTTCTTGATTTTTTTTTAAAGATAGGGCTAAAAAATTGAGGCTTGAACTCATCATAATTCTGTAAGATAAGCTTGTCTGATGAGGAGGAGTAAATGATTATTCGTTCTACTAGAATTGCCTTAATGGAAACTTCTTGATGAAAGCTGCATCTTAAAATACTCATCCAGTGATGAGGACTTATTTCAAGATGTGAATCAAGGCAGTAGTTGCAGCGAGGTCTGTATGTGAAGCACGCCTCGTCTTCAGGGTGTTGAATGGAGTCAGATGAACAGTGTGCTGACAACTGTTCCCACTGGCCTTTCTGGACAGCCAGTCCTCACTCCTATAGCACACTGGGAGCCACCACTGGCTAGTAAATCTATGAATGCTGCCCAAGCAAAATGGTGGGGTCAGAGCATAGTGGGTCAGCCTTTGAGCCTCTCCCTTTACCCCTTGATCATCCCCATCTGCCCAGGCAAAGTCCTTTCCTCTGGCTCAGCCATACCAAGCTCTTTTCAGCTTTCTTTTCTTTACTACACTTTCTAAAGACCCCTTGTTGATCACCTGGCCGCTAGGCTTCTTTCTGTGTCCATGAAAACCAAAAGCTTTTCGAGCATAAATTTCAAGAAAAAAGACATTAAATTTCAACTGCCTAAATCAGCTATATCTTCTTTTTTACGTGATTGAGTTCTAAGTCAACTGTCACCTTCCCTAAGATATCGCATCCAATTCTTCTAGGCTGCAAGACACTACTTCTTCTGAGTTCACACAATGCTCTACATACCTCTGTAATCAGATACTCTTACCATTACTATAATAATCTGTTGACATACCCAAGGGTGCGTGTAAGGCAAGGACTCCAGGACTACTCAACTCATGTTTATGGAATGAATGTGTCAATGAATGCAGTTCCGAATGGAGGAAGATTGTGGGAAGGAGGCTTTGTCTGTCAACACCCATTAAGAAACAGAAGCCAAACATGCTGAATGGCAGGAGTTGCCAATGTGAAACTTGGATTTGGGCCAAGCTTTGGTGCAAGGTGCCCAAGCCACATAAACAAGCAAACTAGATAGCTGGGATTTGTTTCTAGGGAATTTGCATTGAAGTATTTGTTGATGTTAAGACTCCCCTTTCCAAAGTCAATACCCTCATCCAGGCACTGCCAGACATCTTTCCCTGAAGCATTTATTAAACTGGGCACCAGGGAGCCCCACAAATAATGGAGCTTTAAGAATCACTTTGCATTCATGATGATTAGGATTAAAGTTTAATTGGGGTTTGAGATTGGAATGAGTGGGAAGCTGTTAAGGTTAGTCTTCTAGAGCAAGGGAGGGGCACATATTCTATTGTGCATGAAATCACCTATTTGTTCTATCCACCCCTATACTCAACTCCACACATCCAAAGTTCTTTTTTATTTTCTATTTAGTGCAAGGGCTTTGGGTCTTTGAAGAGTAAAAAGCCAATTACATAACCAGTATGGGTGGAAGCCTTTGCTCTGATACCTCAAAATGCCTTGGAATCCTTTCTGTTTGATAGTATGTAGGTAGAGTGATGGTCAGTGTAACTCACTGAGAGACCTGGAAACATTTCACTGTGGGGGGAAGGAGGGTTGATGGGATTCTGCCACCATTTGGATGGGAGGACCCATTTGGGGAAACTATGATTTTAAAAATAGCTTATTTTTGGATCTTATGGCTAACTTTTGAGAGAGCTTGGGAAATTTCAGGGGGAGTCTTTTAAGACAAAGTTGTTGACTGGCACAAGTCAATACCTTAAGATTATTTAAGATTTAAGATTTTTTTTTTTCATTTTTTTTCCAGAAGGATTTAAGATTATTTAACATAACCCCCACTTTAAGATTATTTTTAATTAGCTTGTTAGCTTATGTAATTGAGGCTTGTTGAGAACACAAAGACAAACCATGATTTCACTTCCATTATAAACACAGGAAATAAGTGGCACTACAATAGGACTTTACAAATTGTATTTTATAAGTTACAGGAAATACTGTGGGAGAACACAAGCCCTCCTTAAGGTGACAGCAAAATTTCTGCATCTCCATTAGGAAATAGATACCTAAAACATTCAGGACCTGGGCAAGAATATAAAGAGAGGCTCACATACACAATGTCTAAATGTTTAAAAGTAATAAAACAAGCAAAGTAACTAGTAAATAAAATACATCCTCGCTTCCTACCTCAACCACCTTAACTGAGATATGTCTGTAATACCCCAGCTAGAGGTGCAGGCTCCTTGGCCAGAACGTGGCAGGCTGGGCAGAGCTAGCAGCTGGTGGCCCCTGATCTCTCTGCCTGTGATCTGTCCCACCTGCTTTATTGCTATCCTTGTTCCTCTGGGGACCAGGAAGGGCTTCACATGCCTACACACGGATCCCCCAGGAGCAGCTCAAAGTTTTGTCCACATGCTACAAACAGCTGCTCCTTGGTTGTTCTTGGCCTAGGAGTGTCTATGGGGGAGAGATCCAAGAGTCAGGCTCCTAGTCATTTGGGTTCCTAATATCCAGTGCATGTCTCTTTGAACCTAAGAATTCTTCAAGGACATGGCCATAGGAAGACCAGAACTAGGGCAGGGCCGGATAGAAAAGCCTCATCAATGAGTAAGAGAAAGTAAAAAAGGGAAATGAATTAGTACAGTAGTTCCTCCTTATCCATGGTTTCACTTTCCACTGTAGCATAAAATATTAAATGAAAGATTTCAGAAATAAACTAATCCCAAGTATTTTGGTTTCTTTTCCTTTTCCTTTTCTTTTTTTTTTTTTTGAGACAGTCTTACTTTGTTACCCTTGGTTGAGTGCCACGGTGTCATCATAGCTCATAGCAACCTTAAAGTCTTGGGTTCAAGTGATCCTCCTGCCCATGTAGCTGAGACTACAGGTGCCTGCTACAATGCCTGGCTAGTTTTTCCATTTTTAGTAGAGATGGGGTCTTACTCTTGCTCAGGCTGGTTTCGAACTCCTATGCTCCAGCAATCTACCCACCTCAGCCTCCCAGAATTCTAGGATTACAGGTGTGAGCCACCGCACACAGCCCAATTCCCAGGTTTTAAATTGGACACTCTTCTGAGCAGCATGATGAAATCTCATACCACCTTGCTCCATCCCACCCAGGACGTGAATCCTCCCTTTGTCAGTGTATTCACAGTATCTGTGCTGGCCCCCTGTTCACCAGTCAGTAGCTGTCTTGGTTATCAGATTGACTGTCATGGTACTGCAGTGCTTATGTCCAAGTAACACTGTTTGATGTAATAATGGCCCCAAAGTACAAGAGCAGGTGTGCTGGTATTTCATATATGCCAAAAGGAAGCTGGAAAATGCTCCTTTATGTAAAAGGAGAAAAGTTTTTAATTTAATAAGAAAACAGAAAAAATATTATATTGTGAAGTTGCTAAGCTGTATGGTAAAAATGAGTCTTCTACTCATGAAATTGTGAGGAAGGTAAAAGAAACTGGTGCTAGTTTTACTGTCACACCTCAAAGTGCAAAGGTTTCAGCCACAGTGAGTGATAAGTGCTTAGTTAAATTTAAAAAGGCTTTAAATTTATGGGTAGAAGACATGAACAGAAATGAGATCTGATGGCACAGTCAGCTCCTTTCCTATCTGCAGTTCCAGACAGGACCCACTGGGGGTCTTGGAAGTAACCTGTGAGGATAAGGAGGGACCGGGGTAATAGTAAAATCAATGTTGTAGAGGTTGTGTCACTCAGATCCTGCAGAACCATTAGGAGGTAGACACAGTGTCAAGTAGGAAAAGAAAGAGGGACACACACGGACAGAATCTGAATAAGGATCCATGTATTTGTATCAAACTACACGGCAATGTGCGATGTTGGCCTTGATCAGGTAACAGCTCTGTGAGATTCGTCTTTGGGTAGGCTTCTCCAGGAGTCTGAGGAGACTACCCGGAAACAGGGATGGACTAACAACATGGACGGAAAACCTCATGACCCCACCATGGTGTTGGGTTCAGATGGCTGCAGAGGAAGTGGCCAGCGGTCCACAGATATGACCAGGCCTTGGGTGATGTCACACAGGTCCCTGAACAGTCATACTCACAGGGATTGTCCCTGCCCTTCAGTGGGTCCTCTAAGATAGCCAGAGACAAGCTGATTCCTGCAGGGTCTCAGCTGTCTCATCTTCAGCTGGTCTGCCATTGCAGTACAAGTCTCCACCTTTCTGGAAGTGTTCACTGGTGGGCATGGAGGGCAAGGGAGAGAGCTAGGCTCTATTGTTTTTAACTTTTTATTATGGAATTTTCTAAACATATACAAAAGCAGGGAGTATAGTATAACAACCTCTGTTGTACCCATCACCCACCTTCCACCATTACAATTATGAATGTTTTGCCAAATTAGTTCACCTAAAATTTCCCAACTTTTTTCAGTAATATTTTAAAGCAAATTCCATATATATCACTTCATGCTAAAACATTTAGGAAGGTCTGACAATTAAGCCTGCAAACTCATCCCAGGAAAAAGTGCTACATGCCTTATTACTGAATGTCACTGCAGTCACCTTCAAAGTACTTCCCTGGGGAAGCTGTTTACAGATGCGAGCACCTAGTCCACCCTTCAAAGCAATTTTGGAACTCTTTTTCTGGAATGGCCATCAGAGCTGTCTTCATATGCACTCTGACAATTAAGTTTACCACTTAAGAATTTGCCACTGTGTGCTTACGTTGGCAGCACTGTACAAACTCAAAGAGGTTTCTTAACCTTGGTATATCAGCATCTTACAGCTGTGTTCCTGTTGATGTGTGCAGTGTCTTGCTGAGTGGCATTCATTATTGATGCTGTGTGCTTTTGTGTGCCTTACAACAACAGCTTTGATGGTCATTTCAGAAAAAGAGTTCCAAAATTGCTTTGAAGGGTGGACTAGGCACTGGCATTGGTGGATAGCTTCCCAAAGGGGGTACTTCGAAGGTAACTGTAGTGGCATTCAGAAATGAAGTATGTAGCACCTTTTTTAGGATAAGCTTGCAAAATTAATTGTCAGACCATATGTAAAGATCTCTTTTGGCTGGGCGCAGTGGTTCACACCTATGATCCTGATACTCTGGGAGGCTGAGGTGGGAGGATGACTTGAGGTCATGAGTTCTAAACCAACCTGAGCAACATTGCAAGACCCTGTCTCTACCAAAAGAAAACACAATTTCTTTGCTCCCCACACCAAGTTTGTATGTGTGTATTTACTCATTGATTGATTAAAAAAGGTTCTTGCTTTGTTGCCCAGGCTGGAGGGAAGTGTCAGGATACATAGCTCATTGTAGCCTTAAACTCCTAGATTCAAGCTGATCCTCTGGCCTTGTCCCTCCAAATAACAACTGTGACTATAGGCACACACCACTATTCCCAGCTAATTTCTTATTTTTTGTAGAGATGAGCTCATACAATGTTGTCTAGGCTGCTCTCAAACTCTTGGTCTCAAGCAAGTCTCCCAAAGTGCTGGGATTATAGCCATGAGCCACCACTGGCCTTTTTCTTAGAGTATTTTCAAACAATCTAGCCATCACTAGGCATCTCTGCTGACCGGGACTGTTTTCTCTTTAATACCATCACTTGCCATTACTATGTCTACAATTTACAATCATTCCTTCGTATCATTGAATATCAAATCTGCATTCATTTTCCCCTGATTTTCTCAAAAATGTCTTTTTACTGGTAGTTTGTTTGAATCAGGGTCAGACGAAGTCCTGGCCTGATTTTAGCAGGGGAAAAGCCCTTGTTGGTGGTTCAAGTGCCAGGACTTCTCACATAAATCTACCCTCAACAAGAACCATTTGGCACCTCAGCTGAACAGGGCCACACAGTCAATTGGCTTGTGGGTATTCTGGCCTCTTGAGAATGATGTCTCAGTAGGAATAGCAGGCAGCTGGGCCCCTGCTGCCTTTGAGTAGATCTCTGCATTTTAAGTCTGACAGCACTGTCCAGAGCTCCCCAGTCCTTACATGATTTAGGTCACCGAAACACAGTAGACCTGAAATGAAAGTGCGCCCCTGCTCGCTCCAGTTCTGCCTCTACTTTTAACAGTGTGATCTTTCTAGTTAAAGGCCAAAACCAAGCTGTGTGGGGTGACAGAATGAGCTGAAACAGACTGTGGGCTGAGCGCTCTCTCTGTCCCTGTCTGATGGGGTGGCCTTGAGCAAGTCTCTTACCAATCAGCTTCTCCATTTCCGAAGTGACAGCAAGGGACGCAACAATCTCTAAGACTCTCCAATTCTGACATTTTATGATTCTAAGCTCAAAAGCTGCCAGTGTCTGTTTCTGCCACCATGGTAGATGTAAGTACACAGACACATCTCCTCCTAGATTATAAACCCTTTATGGGGAGGGGGTCCTGTCTTATTTCATAGTCACCAGAATCTAGCACATTACAGAGCACATAATAAGCACTCAAGTGGCTGCTGAATAGGGAATCTGATCCAACAACACTTCTTGAGCATCCACGAAGTGCCAGATGCTGTGCTAGGCTACGATCACACACACACACCCCTCCCTGGGGAGGGTAACATTTAAATAGTGAGTTGGGGCTAGGCACAGTGGCTAACACCTGTAATCCTGGTACTTTGAAAGGTCAAAATGGAAGGATTGCTTAAGGCCAGAAGTTTAAGAACAGCATGGAAACATAGCAAAAACTCTGTGTCTATCAAAAAATATATATATTTTTAATTAACTGGGTGTGGTGGCAGGTGCCTGTAATCTCAGTTACTTGGGAGGCTGAGGCAGAGGGATCACTTGAGCCCAGGAGTTCCACAGCCCTAAATGTTCCTGACATGAACTCAATGATTCTACACCCTCCTGAAGATCCATCCAGGACGACAGCGTAGTTCTGCCTCAAGATGGGCCAAACCTCAGTCCAGGAAAGCATTCTCCGTGAGGTGGATTTCCTCTAGGTAAGGGCTGTGAGCTTTCAGAATGGGGAATATGGCACGGGAAATTGTCCTGCCTGGCTGTGCTGGGAGCGTGAAAAGACTGTTGAAAATCTCTTTGGGTCCTTGGGTAGGACAAGGATTTGTTGAGTTCACAAAGCTAGCAAGGTCCAGAACTATGCTCCTTACTGTAAAGCCCACATCTAAGAGAATTTGCCTTATGCTTTACCTAAAGAATTAGATTAAATACACTGCCTCCAGGAAAGACCTCCAGGAAGCTTCTCAGTAAAACAAATGCCAAATACTTTCCAAAACACTAACGGGGTTCTGTGGTTTCCAGACAGTAGCCTCACTGCCCTTTTCTCCTGGTGGCTCCTCCTAGCCGAGCTCATTGTGGTAATGGTCAACTCCCCATGTCGGGCCCTGAAGAAGATGTCATTAAAGTGTAATTTTAGAACCGAAGGCATCTTGGAGATCCTCTAGGCTAGCCCTTCCTCCACTAGATAGACAGCTTCCTTCCTCTGAGCCTCTCCAGCGACCCTTAGAGAATGCAGGAAATTCTAGAGAATGCAGGAAATTCTCCCCAGTAAGCAAAGACCCAAGGTCTTCATGACCAGGAGGAGTCTGCGATTCTCGCTAATTACAGCCAGCCCTGGCTGACTGTTGCTCTGTGATGTGGAGTCTTAAAGCTTCTGTGTGGCTCCGCACACATGGTGGGAAAAGGAAGTAAAGAACTTTGCTGCAGATACTGGGCGAAACCCTCGCAGCCACATGTGTGCAGCAGGCATCTCCGACAGGATGCGGCTTCAAATCAGACACACATGGCCCCGGCAGAGGCCGGGGCTGCCAATTAAGGCTCAGAAGTTTTGAGAGGAAGAGCTGGAGGGGAGGAAAGAAAACCCAACAACTTGTTAACAATTAGCAGTCTGAATTCTTTTTTTTAAAATAGGTCCCAGGACAAGGGGCCAAGTGGGAAGTATTTCTCTGAGAAATCCTGGAAACGGAAATGCACGAGAATCCCTTCCACCAGAAAACTCAAGGAGGTTGATGAATATGAAATGACTTCTGGCTTTCCCACTCAGGAGTTGGGGTGGACAGAATATTGTCCTATGTTATGGAGCAGGGAAATAGAGGCACAGCATAGCTTCTGCTTTATTTTTTTTTCCCCACTCTATAAGGAATAACTGGACTAGGCAAAAATCTCTTAACAATTTGATTTCTTATTTTTCAAAGACCTTGTTGACATGCTTGATACATATTCCAAAAGGGCCTACACTTACACATGAAAGGGAGTACAGTAAACGCCTGTATTTGTACTTGCTACTAATGCTAGAAGGGTACCCTTGACGTTGAAAAGTGTGGTTTCTTGTGGCAGGGTTGCGGACTGCAGGGTGGATGAGCACAGGAGTGGGAGCAAATTTAGGTTGAAGGGTAACTTTTTCTGTCATTTTGCTTTCTGAACCATGAGCTATTACACATTCAGTGATAAAATTAAATGCAAATATATCCTATAGAAAAATAAAACAAGCTATGGAGCCCTACTTTTCCCTTATGAGCAGGCTAGATTTGGGGGAAACAGAATACACAGTACACTGCTCTGACATTATCTAAAGGGGTATGGAGAGAGAGCTCGATATCGCCATAGCACCTACAGAACTGGGAGTCCAGACACCAGAAGGGGCCTTGTCAAGGTCACACTGAAGGTCATGGTAGAATTGCGACCAATCCTCTATAGCCTTGCTTTCTGGCCACAGTTGATGTGCAGTCCTCTTAGAACTGGTAGACGAACTATGCTCACGTTTACTGAGGGTGAGAGACTCAAATCCTGAGTCTGGGCCATGCTCCTCACAGCAACCAGAGTGATTTTATTAAAATACACCTTAAGCGTGCTTCTGCAGGGACCCTGTCGAGTCCCAAGTGCCCCTCCTTCAGGTTAAGTCCAAGGCCTGCTGTATCTGTGGTTCTTACAATGGCACTGGTTGACTTCCCCACCTCCTTTCTGCTCATTCCATTCTCCACTCCAGTTCGTTTTCTGCACATGTTGGAGCTCTCATGGCTCTGTGGTCCTATGTGTGCTGTTAACTCTCCCCAGAATGTCTTTCTTTTTCTCCATCTGAGGAATTCCTACTGACACTTTAAGGTCAAATGCTAGCACGTCTTCTCAGAAGACAGCCCAGGTCCCGCCCAGCTTCTCAGTGGCACTGGGCCTGTTGTCTGTGCCCTCATAGCACTGAGTGTTCCTCTGCCACAGCACTCCCCATGTCACAAGGCACCATAAACTATGAACTCCTACAAGGTGGGGACCCTGGTTGCTGCCTCTACTCTATAGCAGTGGACCCAGAGCATATCATCTACCGAGCAGTGGTGACAGCTATCGCTCCTGCAGCCCCTTCCATGTGCTGGCCCTATTCCTGTCACTCTACACATAATAATTTATCTAATTCTCACCAAAACCTGAAAGAGGAAAGCACTAGTGTTAGCACAGTGTTAAAGATGAGTACACCGAGGCAGAGTGACATAAATCACAGAGGCAGTAAGTGACAGAGCCTGATTTTGAATCCTGGAAATCTGTCTCCAAGGCACAGGCTTTTAATCCCTTTGTAATGATGCCTCCAAATCAGTGGTTCTCAACCTGCCTAATGCTGTGGCCCTTTAATACAGTTCCTGTGGGTCCGACCCACAGGTTGAGAACTGCTGCTCTAAATAAATAAAAGAATGAAATAAGTAGAAATCAAACTCCCGTTCATAAGGCAAAGGTCCTCCAGGTTTCAGTTTCTAAATTCCCAAGAATACAGCCATCCTGGGAATGTGGGCTGAGGGGGGCACCCACCCAAGTCATCATAAGCATTTCAACCCCAGATCTCCCAAAGGCATGAGGCACCAGGGGAAAAAAAGAGCCCTGCTCTTTAATTACTTTGACACACTGACATGTGCTCATCCAGGAGCACCAGAAAATCCACTCGGAGTTTCCCACAGCCATCCCAGGGCCACCCGGTATCCTTCCTATCACATTGAAACTGGAGATTTCTGAGGTTTCTTCATGGTGAGCTAGCATATGGAAAAAGGAAAGATTTACCACTAACTCTCCATGCCAGTGGTCAGTGGTTTCTGCTCTATGTTCTTCAGAACTCTTTCTTGGAACTGGTCTGAAACACCCACGGGCCCTGCACTGCTGGCCTGGTGGCTATGGTGACTCCTCCAGCCTAGAGCCCACCTGCCACTGTCGCCTGCGGGTCCACATACATGACAAGAGCCTGTCTTTCCACTGTCTTCTCCAATCCTGCTCAGAGTTGCTCTCAGGGAAGAGCAATTGATTGCGGCCTTTTTCTGGTGAGCAATTAGAGGGTGAGAGGAAACTGACAACCCCCTTCAAGCCACCAACTCAGGGCAACAGAGAGATGAAAGAACAAGACTGCAGTGAAAAGAGGATCAGGTTTGGAGACAGAGGCCTTCTGCTGAAGACTTGGCTATGTCATTCATTAACTTAGAGACTTAGAGTAAGTTATTTACCATATTGGAGTCACATCTGCAAAGGAGGTTAACAGTTTCCTCATGTGTTGTGAAGAACAGATGAAATATATACAAAAGGGCTTTGTAATCTTAACAGTGGTTTCCAGGCCTGCTTACTTGTCAGAATTGCCAAGGAAATTTTTTTCTTTTTTTAATCACAGATTTCCTGGATCCTTCTTAAGACTACTAAATTAAAATCTCCATGGGAGGGGTCCAGGAATCCATATTTTCAGAAACTTTCTGGGTGCTTCTCAAGCACAGCCACAATTCTAAAGCATTGTATAAAAGTTGGCTTTGTTATAACTCTGTAGTGAAAGAAATTCCAGAGTAATGTACTTAATACATTATCATGTGAGTTGTGTTTAACTCATTCTGGTTTTAAGCCTGGGGTCTCATGAAGCATATATAACTCACATGTCTCTTCACCGAATGAAACGCCGTGGCCCCAAGGAAAAATATTTTGTTTCTAATGTAACAGTCAACGTGTTAAAAAATAACCCCTACAGCTGCCGGACCTGCAAGTGGAGAATTTCTAAAGAAGGGATGCAACATGCAACTTCACTATGGATGTCCAGAGGAGAAGCCCAGCTCTCTACCAAGTTGGAGCTTAGATGCCCATGAACTCAAATAGGGCAGCTCTCCAACGATATAGATGGCTCCTTCTGCTACCAAGCATTCTCCTAGAAAGAGAACAGTCCTGAATACACAGAGGTACACAGACATTTCCCGTCTCTCTCAGGAGAACCAGAAGAAGACGTTGCAAGTGAGAAATGGACTCCTGCAACAAAAGGCAGTCATCGAGTGTTTGAGACCAGTACTTGGGGTCCCGGAGCACAGGGGACAACTGGACAGGGACACCTATCAGTGGTGGGGTGGGAGGAAAAACGCTGAAGCAAAAATCCTGCAAGGCCAGGAAGTGAGAGAGCAGGCGGCCTGAGCTCTATATCCACTGGGCCGTCGACCAAGAGAAGCCCTCAGCTAGTCACTACCCTCCTGAGGCCTCTGTCTTCATCTGTAAAATGTGATACAGCTTGTCTACTGCAGGAAGCATCACAAGTGACAAGTGAAATAACAGATGTGAAGGGTGGCAGGGCATGGGGAAAGCCCATGCAAATACAATGCAACGTTTTATTCTTCAAAAGTATGATGATGAATGCAAACGTCTGTTTGTGCCACTGCTTCATCCAATGAGCAGGATCCTCTACCAAAAACAAGCCTCCCTCTCCTAAGAGACATCACCTCAAGGAAAAGAGTGGCATCTGTCTAGATTTCTCTCCACGGCAGACAAAGTGCACTTAGAGATTCTAGGAGGTTATATTAGGTGACTTAGAAAAGAAGGGTTAAAAGTGAGCAAACTCACTAGGGTAAAAAGGAAAGAGATCCTGGAAGGCTTTTCAAAACCACTAAGTAACAAATGTAGCTCCCACCTCCCACCCACATACCACTGGAAATAACTTTAAATAATGCGTCTGAGAATGTCTGCAGAACAGCACTCTGGATTAAGGACTTTTAAAGCAATGGTGTTCAAACAAGAATCCTTTCAGGGAAACCATTCTTGAGAATTTTTGAACTCTTAGCCAGAGCTGAAATCCTGGTTTGGTAAATACCATCCTATGGAAAAGCCGTTTATAGCAAAAAAAAGTTCTAGAGGTCCTCCCAGCATTCATGTTCCCACTCCCAGGACAGATAGTGTTGTGCAAGATTCTAAGTGAACAGAATTCCTTAAAGAACTTGACTGGTCCTTTGTGATCTGTTGTAGAAACTGACCTAGAGTCATTCATTGTTTTGACACACATGAATTGAACATCTACCATATGCCAGACATTTTACCTAGCCTTTGGGGATATAGCCATGAACAAAACATACACATATCTTTGACCTTATGCTGTTTATATTCTAGGGGAGGGACAGACAATAAATAAATAGAAGCACCTTACAATAAGTGTTTTGGAAAAGGATAAAGCAGGAAAGGATGGGAAGGAATTCCCATTTTACTTGGCAAGACCAGATTAGGTAATCATCAAGATGGGAGCAGTCCAGTAGATGTCTATATGAGGAGCATTCCTCGCAGAGCAAGTATAAAGGTCTGAGGCAATCGTGTGTTTAGCAAATTCAAGGAACTAAGAGTAGACCATGTGGCTTTGTGGCTTCAACTGAATGAGCAAGCAGGAAGGGGATAGGAAGTAAGATTCAGCGAGGTGGCAAGGGAACACTCCGGGCAGGGACTCCAACGCTTCAGATTTTACTGTGTGATGGGGAAAACTCTGGGGCATTTTGAGCATCCAGAGGGCTTTTATCTGCTTTATGTTTTGAAAGGATTGCTAGATATTTTGCCAAGGGTAGACTTGAGGAAAGCAAAAGCAAAAACAGGGAGATCAAGTTAGAGGCAACTGCAATATTATAAACAAGAGTGAACACCAAGGATTCTGGCCTGTAGAATTGGTGAAGCTGATAGATTTGCTGATGGACTGTACATGAGAAAAAGTGAGGTGATGATGATGATGCCAGGGGGTGAGACTTGAACATCTGCAGGGGAGTTGTCCTATTTGGGGATGGTGAGACTGTAGGAGGGGGTGAGATGCCTGTTTGACATGCACAAAGAGGTATTGAATGTGGAAAAGGAGGATAAGGGGTGGAAATAGCTAATATGTGGGAGAGAAACTAGGCTGGGGGGGGGTGTAAATTCAGGAGTAATTCAGAATATGGATTCTACTTAAAGCTGGGAGTCTGCACGGGATGGCCACAGGAGTTAGTTGAGCCAGGGAGGAATGGGGGTCTGTGGTTTCAGCCTGGGGCCCTCCAATATCTAGAGGTGAGATGATGAGAACCCCACAAAGGAGACTGAGCAGAACCAGCCTCAGAGGTAGGAGGACCAAGATGGGACAGACTCCTGGAGACCAAGTGTCTTCAAAGAAGCATCAAGAGAGGAGAGATTGCCTACATCAGACATTGCTGATGAAGGGTGACATTGCCCACTAGATACGATACTGTGGCCATTGGTGATCTTGACAAAAGGAACTTTGGTGGGGGATGAGACAAAGGCTTGATTGAAATATGTTCAAAACAGAAAAGAGGGATAAGGGGTAGAAATAGCTAAGAGAGACAGCTAACTCTTTGGGAAGTTTTATTGTTAAATGATCTGTTTGAATACTTTTCATTTTGTAAGAAGAGAAACAGATGAGCTGATCTTTCCAACTACTAAGCCCAACTGTTACAGCCTTTGCTGGGAGGCTTCTTGACCTGTGATAGGATTGTTAGGTATCTGATTCTGATGAGCTCATGATGCCTCTATAGGGTTTTCCCTCCTGGAGACTTAAAATAAGGAGGAAGAAGGAGGAGGAGGAGGGAGTAGTGAAGACAGGTGGCAAGAGAAAACGTAAAGTATTTGAAGAATTTCAGTTTAACTTTCCTAAACCATTTCTTTTCTATCACAAACATCATTAACAGAACTCCCAAGCCCCACATAGTTTCCAGGTACATGTAGCAGAGACGTAGAACTCTGCACATGAACGGACGTTACTGAATATCTAAACCAACTCCCTGGTGAGAAAAGTGAAGCCCAGACAGGGGAATTGACTTCCTGGCTCTCCCAACTATCAGCTATGTGGTCTTGGGCAAGTTAATACTTTTAACCTCAGTGCTTTGGTTAATTCATCTGTAAAACAAGCAGTTGTCATGATACCCACCACCTTGAGTTGCCAAGAGAATTAAAACAACCATTCTTAGAGTCTCAGAACAGTACCTGGCACATGGGAAAAAAATTCTCAGTGTCATTTTTTATTTGCATTGCCTAAGTCACACAGAGGAATGGTCTCAGGTTCATGTAGGAAGAGGATGATTCTACCCTATCCTTCCTGCCATAAAATACACTTTTAATTCTCCCCCCATTGCCCTTTTACGGCTCTAATTGAAAAGATATTCGATATTCCATACTATTACTATTAACATAAAAAGTACTATTATTGAGGCCCTGGTGGGCACTCTGTTAATTTGCTTGTACGTAGTTCTTCATACTGAATCCTCACACTTCCCTATCAGGCAAGTTCACTGCCCCATTTTATGGGCCAGGAAGCTGGTCCTCAAAGGTTAAGTAAGTCTCCCAAGGTCAAATGGCTGGAGGTAGCTGAGCTTGGATTCAAATCCAAGTCTGTCAGACAACACAGCCTTCCACAGGTCTGCCCAGCACTAAACACGAGTGTCTGGTGCCATGCTCTGCTGTCTCAGTGGGTTGCCCAGAATGCCCCCGGGGTGGGGAACCTGTGGCCTTCGGTCCTCATGTGGCCTTTCCAAGTCCTTGACTTTGGTCTTTTGGTTGAATCCACATTTTACAGAACAAATCCTTTTACTCAAAGGGGGTAAAGCAAAGAAAAGATGAAACTTTTCTTGCCTCCTTTTGTGCTTAAAAAGGAACAATCTTGAAATCAGAAGGCCATGGGTTCTCCACGCCTGTATGGAAGCGTAGGGCTTTGGGTCAGGTGGTTTTGGAATAGGAAACACTATGTGAATTGTATTTTTGACATTAGACCAGGTGTGCACACATTTGCTTTCTTGGATGTGATGAGAAACCCACGTGCAGTTGAATTCTTTCTCACCAGGCAAGGGCTGGCCGCATGTCACAGGGCCGGGCCATGGGGGAGGGGGCTGGAGGGGACAGGAACAGGAAGTCATTCGCTGGTGGTTGACCGGGCCCTCTGTGACTTCTCCGAGCTGCAGAACTGCCACCAACAGTCACAGCAGTTGCTGGAGAGAACAACAAGAAGCTTGGGGTCAACCAGAAGACACCTGTGGTGACATCATGGGGTGTTGCTCTCCAGAGGGCTATTTCCCCCTTTGCAGCATGCAGGGTGCTAGAGACACTATTTATAGTCACAGCTCTCCCACCCCCACTGAGGGCAGCTGACATTTACAAGTGTCGTTGCTATTTGTGGTGCTTCTCCCTCTCTCGATCTGTAGCCACAACCATGCCTGATGCCTGTGGTAAAGGCCGCAGGACCCGGGTAGCCTGGGCGTGGCAAGGACACCCTCCTGCCTCATCTCAGCTGCTGCCAAGAAATTTCTTATACTGACACAGGTCCTTATCTTCTGCTGTGATCATCTCAGGGTACTATAGGGTAATAGCACTTCCTTAGGGGCAGAAGGGACCTGGCCCTCCCATCATCAGTCAGTCCGGGATGTGGCAGTTCTTGGGCAGACAACAAGGTTTTGGAAGGGAGGCCTCAGGTGGGGCAGGAAGAGAGAATCTCCATGTCTCCAGGCCTCAGTCTTTTATGCTGACTCCAAGGGTCTGGCAATACTTGAGGGCTTTTCTGGGACCTGGGGGCAGAGGTCTCTGCCACATAGGCAGCCAGGCCCAGGCCAAGAGGTGTAGCCTTGAGGGAACCTTCTGAGAATGAGGTTAAGTCTGGCTCATCTTGTTACACTTTGGCCTCAGCTGTGCTATGGGAAATTTACATACCAACATGTGTCAATACTTGGATGAGAGGGGAAATGAGTTTATAAGTGACATGATTCTGTCCACCTATGTGTATAATGCACAAATCATGAGGCAAAGCCATGCCCAGAGTCTTCTCTGGGAGCAAAGGGGGGGAATTTTCCTTCTCTCTCCCTTCCAGCAAATCCTTCTGGGGCTCCCCTCTTCAGCCTGATCTGATGTTCAAGATTTGGATAACTGAACTGGACTCCTCAGACAGGAATTTTATCTGAAAGGGCAATACTGAGGTTGTGTTATCTACTCGCGGGTAGAGAGAGTCCAGGTCTATAACCCAAACCTCACCGAGAAAGCAGAGCAGACCGAGAGCTCTGAGTGGCGATCCCCCACGTGGGTCCCACAGCCCTCCTCTGGTGCCAAGGTGCTCCCTCCTCTTGGGGTTCTCACCACCCCCGCCTGCTGCTACCAACCACCACACAGCTTTCCTGCCCACAGACAGTAAATCATGATGAGAATATTCCACCTCCACGTCCTGTCTGGACAGTCCCCACTGTCTCTAACTCCAGTGCAGAAAGGAAAGTGCTGGGAGGATGAAGAGAAGGAAGGGAAGGAAGCATTTGAATCACCTCTATTTCCGGAGCCTTTTTGAAAGACAGAAAAATGCGATTTTGACTAAAATTCAAGGGATTGAACTCCGTGACCCTCTTGTCTCTGGCGGAGGGGTCCTGCCTCTGTCAGCAAACAGAACTGAAGCCAGAGGGCCACGGTGGAGGCTGAAGACCTCGCTGTCTCTGTGGTTTGTGGAACCTGGCAATGGCTGGGAAGCCATATGTTGTATTCTGAGATTCACGCATAAACTTCTGCTGGATGTTTGGATTTGGGTTTTTTAATTATTCCCCGTCTTGAGAGAGGAAAAAGGGGTGTGTGTATCTATGTGTCTTTTGAAAGAAGTGGGGGAACAGATGGGCGGAGAGGATAGAAAGAGGAGAGTAGCAGGCATTACTACGGATTTTGCGATCAATATTTTTCCAGCAGTTTCTGCTGTGTCTCTTCAGTAAATGGCCCCGAGAGACGAGAGCTCTGCTGACACTACACCAGTGACAGAGGTTTCTATTGACTCTGAAGCTCTCTGCCCGGTCTCTGTAATGCAGCACGTGCACTGCCTCATTCTTAACAGACACCCAGCCTGCACCTGCTCTGTAGAAGGCGCCCTCCCATGAGGGCGGTAACGGGAGGCCCATCCAGACCATGGAGTCACGCCCCCGACTGCCAAGCAGGTAACATTCCTTGAATGTTATCTGTGTGCTGAGCACTATGTAATCATTTAATGTTCATCTCCTTTGTTTGGAACAACTCAATGATGAAGGTTCTATGTGTATTATTGTGCTGACTTTATAGAAGAGCAGAGAAGGTAAATAATTTGTACAGGGTGATGCAGACTGTGAGTGGGATCTGGGCACCTCTGCTCTCCAGTGTCCCACCCTGCCTTCCCATCATAGCAGGCACGGCTTCACTGTGAGCAAGGTCGGCCGGAGGAAGCACATTTGTAAAGGGAGTAGGATTAATTCCCACTTTCTGGGTATCTGCAGTGTTACTGATTCGGAGACTCGAGATCAAAAGTTGTTAAGCAATTTGTCCAAAATCGCAATGGAGCCAGGCTTCAGAGCCAGGACTGAGATCCATCTTGTGCTCTCTCCATTTTATCATGCTGCCTCTGAACCAGATTTCCCCTTAATTGCTGCAGATTCTAAAGTAAAGGCAGAAATGAAAGCTCAGAAGAGTCTCTTCTTCAATGTCCCATCAATATAAAATCTTGGAATAAGGCTTGAACCTAAGGGCCAATGGGTAGCAATTTCAGGAAGGCAGATTTAAGTTCATGCAAATAATTCCCTAGTCATCAAATATGTGCAGAGAAGAGAATGCTGTGTAAGGTGGTGAGCTCCCCAGTGAGAGAGGAGTGTAAGCACAGTCTTGATGACTGTGGTAACACTATTCAGAGCAGCTGTTCTGGCTGTCCAGTATCTGAGTCTCCTTCTGATTTAGGGGGAATCCTGACATGAGTGAGAGAGCACCCCACTAAGGAAGCTGTTGGGACAGGCGTTCTCTCTCACAGCTTTCTTGCAGGTAACACCCAGGCATATGATCTAGACTTAGCCAACCAGCTGCTCCCATTAAAAATTTTGACCCTTAAGGAAGTCACCCGAAGTGTAGGGCTGTGACCAGTGTCTGGCAGCAGTATCCTTGGTTCCTGCCTATTTCTAGAACCTGGTCATCCGGGTTCCTGTCAGTTCTGGGGGCTACCTAAAATGTTTCTGCTTAAATCAGCCAGACGTGGTTTCTGCTGTGGGACATCAGCATCTCACAGAAGGCTGGGCTAGATTAGGATTAGGTGCCCAAACCAGGTGTACATGTGGATCAGCAGTGGAGCTCAGTACCAATTCTCTGAACAACTCTCAGCAGCAATTTGAGTGTGGAGCTCAGAAAAATGCAAGATGCCGGTAGTTTCTAAACAGTTGCTCACAAAAGGTTTATTCCCTTGGACAAATCATACACTCTGAACACAGAGGCTAAAGCTATGATATTCCTTCTACCTCCACAGGATATTCCTTTCCAAGGGCTTTTGCAACTACAGACCTACTACCAGAGGCCCACCTCCCTCAGCTGGTGAGAGCCCCATTTTCATGCACATTCGGCTCATGCTATAGTCAGCCTGTGCCCTGGCTTTTTACTTCCCAGCCAAGGCTCTCCTTTCTCCACAAGGTGCTCTCAGGATCAACCTTGCACCTTCTGTGTGCCCTGAGGAAAGCCTTATCTCCAAGTGAGCCCCAACTTCCCTGCCTGAAAATGAGGAACAAGGATACCAAGGTACTTTGCCTAATCTCAAGACACAAGAAAGACATATAAAGGCTGAGAGGTCGGCACATCAACCCCCAAATCAGTTATAAAAAAGCAGGTGTCTCAGAAAAGGAAGATGAACATCCGGTCAACTTTCTGTACCTCAGCTCAAGTGCACGTCCCTGAGACCCTGTTGCTCATTCACGCTGGAGTGAAACCTCCACTTCTGAAAACTCTTTTTTTTTTTTCTTAATCACACTCTGACTCTGGGGTCCCAGGCTAGAGTGCCATGGCATCATCACAGCTCACAGCAACTTGGGCTCAAGCAATCCTCTGGCCTCAGCCACCCAAATAGCTGGGACTACAGGTGCCTGTCACAATGCCTGGCTAGTTTTTCTATTTTTAGTACAGTGTGTGTGGCAGGGGGTGGGGTGTCTCACTGGTCTCTTAACTCTTCAACTCAAGCAATCCACCTGTCTCAGCCTCCCAAGTGCTAGGATTATAGGCGTGAGCCACCACGCCCAGCCAAAACTCTCCTTCTTTTAAAAAGGAGCTCTCCAGGCTCCTCTTAAGCCCTATAAACCCCCCTTTCCAAGTAGGGGTTTATATAGCAGAGTTCTGTATGCTTCAGGGTGAGGGGTTTTGTTTGTTTGTTTGTTTTTATTTTAACATTTCTGAATCCCATGCAGTCCTCCTCTTGCCTCCTAGCTAGTCAGGGCTGTCTGTGTACTTTCCAGGGTAGGAAATTCCATAGGCTCCCTCAGGAGCTCTCCTGGTGCTCACTAGGGTTGCAGAAAGTAAAAGGAGTTAGGACCAATCAGACCCTGGCTTTGCCAAACTATCTTTCAGGGGCAAGATAGAAGGAAGCACAGAGCCTTTTGGGCTGCAGAGACACCCTTCCCTTCCTCCTGCCCCCAGGAGGAAGAGCCACCCTACGGATCTGCCCAGCCGCTCCCTGAGAACTTAACTGACCTCCCACCTCCTCATCCTGGAGCTTCATATGAGCCACCACCCTCCAGAGGACTTTGAGGACAATTTGGCCATCTGGCTTCTGTACAGACTGCATCCGTACAGTGCACATAAACTTATCTTCCAGCTCTTTCAAAATGTACACAGCTGAATTCTACTGCTGACTTTGGCACTTGCTCCTGGTATCTGAGAAGAACAGATTCAATTAAAAAGGAAGTAACAGATGCTGCAAATCACTCCCTCATTTTCAGAGAAGTTTTTATTTTTTTTTTCCCAATGACCTGAATTACTTGATGATGAGCAGCAATGCAACAAAAAAAGCTGGCATGACAACTTCCAACTTGGCTCTACACCAGAGGAAGCTGTGGGTTCCCCTTCCTAGGTGGTCTTTATGCCCTGGCACATTCCTTTGTCTGGTGTGGGTATTGTTGTGTAGAGAACTTGGCTGGAGGTACAGGGACGGACAGAATGAACCCTAGGGTTCTTTTTAGCCTTAAGATTCTTTGCTTTTATTCACTTGTCTTCACAGTATCCTTGTGAGGGGTATGTGTGCCCAAGGAGACATTGAAGGCAAGATTAATATTCCCATTTTAGAGATGGAAACATGAAGGCCCAAGGAGAAGAAAATGATTTTGCCCCAATTGAAGCACAAAATATCGAAGGGAAACCTGGATTCCTTTCCCACATGCACACGTGGACACATTAGGCTGTGGCCAGGCTGAAGTCCTCAAAGAGTGTGCTCAAGAGACTTATAGGCGTATGTATTCCTGTTGTATATCCTCCAAGGCACTGACAGGTTGCCAATGCCCAGTCTTCCTTGCCTTCATTCAGACCTGCTTACCATTCCAACCCTGTGCTTGACTCCACTTTAGGTCTTCTGAGCCCACCTAGGACTTGGGGGTCATTGAGGGGATTCACCTGGCTGGAGAGTGAGCCAAGGAAAAGAGGAAGGAGATGGATTCTTTTTGTTGTTGTTGTTGAGACAGAATCTCACTATGTCACCCTCTGGTACTCTAGTACCATGGCATCATAGCTCATAGCAACCTCCAACTCTTAGGCTTAAGCAATTCTCTTGCCTCGGCCTCCCAAGGAGCTGGGACTACTGGTGCCCGCCACAATGCCTGGCTGTTTTTTGGTTGTAGTTGTCATTGTTTGGCAGACCCAGGCTGGGCTCCAACCCGCCAGCTCTGGTGTATGTGGCTGGTGCCCTAGCTGCTTTGGCTATAGGCACTGAGCCAAGGAGATGGATTCTTGAGTAGGGTCTAATTACTTCTACTCTCCTTTCCCTAAGTGCTAAAATGACTAAGAATCCCGGGGTTTAGACAGACAATGCCCTGGTCCCTCCTGTCCCCCAAATATCTGCTTCTTAAATTTTGGGAACCTAGGACTGCAAGGCTGGGAAGCTTCCTTGTGGGGACTTGGCTGAGAAGGTCCTGCCTGGACTCGGGTGAGGTGAGGAGAGCATAGCAGTCTCCCTTCCTACAGTCCTCAGGCAACAGACTCCCACGCTGTTGAACCCCATGACTTTAATAGTGGCCCTAGTTTCAGAAACAGGAGTCAAGACCAAGGTGTTGTCAAGGGGTTATGAATGCAGTGAATGATTTGAAAATTAAGATTGTTCCAGAAAGTCCAATATGTCTGCCCAACTGTTCCCATGACTGCTCCACCACCACCATCCCAGGTCAAAACTCACACCCCTGGGGTTCATATCCTCATGGAATGAGACCCAAAGCTCTAGGCCAGTGGTGCGCAACACGAGCTGTCTGTGCTCCCATAGCCTCGCAGTTCTATGCCTCTGGTCCCCCAGCAGGGCACCTTCCACCCCTGCCTTTAATTCCTTTCTTTTCCCATTTTCTTTGCTATGTTGGGATTGGTTTTCACTTAAGTGAAGCTCAAGACATGCTACTGGAGGCAGAAGCTGGGGACAGTGTGATCAGATGGATGAGGGTTTGACTACTGGCTGCACCACCCTTCAGATGGGGGACATCAGGTTTGGTTTTTAACGTTCCTGAGCCTTCTCCTGCAAAAATGGGAGGAGATTGGACCTGCCTTGCAGATGGCTGTGATGCAGAGTGAGATAATATGTACAAAGAACAACACAGTGCAGGGCAAGCAATAAGCCTGCAGAACCCAGTGCTCCCCCATCTCCCCGACTACCAGCACACTCTGGGACTTGCTGTCCGCCTCCTGAATGCATTTCCTAAATTGCATCTACCTGTATCCACTAACTTCTGTTGATATAATCTTCCTTCTGTCATGTGGGGTCCTAGAAGCCAAGCTATGTCATTTATTATCCATTATCTTAAATCCATGATGAAGAATGCTCTTTTGATCCCAGCAAATGAATGAACACACAAACCAAAATCAGCTTAGAGGCCCAGTTTCTGAAACAGTGTGATAATCTGTCTCAGATTTCTAGGAGAAAAGGTTAGGTGGGAACAATTCCCTACCTGCAAAAGCCTTAGACTAGATAATTTCACCACGGATGTCAGGAGTTCTTGATGACTTGAAACATTTCTGCTGATTTTGGACCATCAGCTGAAGAGAGTTAACCAGCAGCTGCTGAGTTTATTTTCATTCTCTTTAATAAGGGAATCGAAGCAGCAGGACACACACATTCCCTGAATCTCTAATCACCCCAACACCCCACCCACGCATGTTCCCCATCCCCTGATGATTTAGTCAAGTTAAAACTCGCTTACCATGCAATATTCAGGTACTTGTCTGCCTTCTACAGGGGCTGACCTGTAAGCGATCTTCTTCCCCCAAAACCTTCACTTCTGAAATCCCATCATTACCAAATTCTTTCTGCAGAACAGATATTGACATTGCCCCCTCTCTGCAGCCTCTTTTACTAAGTAGACATAAAGGTGGGGCCAGGGAAGGGAAGGTGAAGAGTTCTAAGTCATTCCATACCATAGTATGAAGGAGCTTATCACGGTTAAGTTGTGTGGGTAGTCATGAAAATGTTCCCTGCATTAAGAGGTGATAGGAAATGACCAAGTGTTAAACAGTTTTTGTGTGCCGGGCATCAGTCCAGATGTATTACACACGTTTTCCCATTTCATTCTCTTAATAACTATAACAGAAGGATTATTATTTTTTTTTTGAGACAGAGTCTCACTTCATCTCCCTCAGTCGAGTGCTGTGGTGTCATAGCTCACAGCAACTTCAAACTCTTGGGCTCAAGTGATCCTCTTGCCTCAGCCTCCCAAGTAGTTGGGACTACCACAGTGGCTGGCTATTTTTAGAGACAGGATCTCACTTTTGCTCAGGCTGGTCTTGAACTCCTGAGCTCAAGCAATCCACCTGCCTCAGCCTCCGGGAGTGTTAAGATTGCGAGTGTGAGCCACTGTTCCCAGCCAGGGTTATTATATATACTTGGCTGGTGAGAAGAATTGAAGCCCAGAATGAGGACTTGCTCCATATTACATGGCTTCTAGAAGAGCCAAGATACTCACATTAAACCAGTGGTTCTCAACCTTCCTAATGCCCCGGCCCTTGAATACAGTTCCTGTGGGTCGTGACCCACAGGTTGAGAACTGCTGCATTAAACTGAGAGATGCTGGCCTCCAAAACTTTAGTCCCTGAGAGATACAAATGAATGGTGCTTGTCTGTTTGGCAATGAATCTGTTGGAATGATGAAATGAACAAATAGGTTACCAAAAACTGAACAAAAATAAAATTCAAAATGATTTCATAAAAATCCCTGGAAAACAGTCAGCCTCTATCCTCTGAAGACCCCTCCTCCCTGCCCTCTACCATATAGGATGCAGAAAATGGTGAGGACCCTTGAGATACTCTCCCTCAATCTCTTTCCATTATGGATAGAAAACTGAGTTTTCAAATAGTAAGTGGCACAACAGTGTCAGAATTAGAGCCCAGTTTTCAAATTTCTGGCTTACTGCTACAAAGTGCAGCTCCACTGTAGCATCCATGCTTCATAAACTATACGTGAGATTAGCTGTTTACTGCTCCTGTGGGGGACAAAGGAGACAATAGGCTTTGACTACGACTTGAGATTTAAGATACTTATTTATTCAACAAATATATATTTATTAGGCACTGTGCTCAGTAATGACCAAAAAAAGATTAAAACATAAGCTGTCAGGAACCTCACAGCTTAGCAAGAAAGAGGATCATTCCAATAATTCTTTTTTATTGCGGCAGGTGCTAAAGCATAGTACAAACAAGATGCTTGGACAGCCCAGAGGAGGAAGAGGCAAGTTAGTTCTCTGGCGAGTGCTATCTATCTAAAAGGATTCACTGAGAAGAGATGAGAGCGAGGGCACCAGGCAGGTAAGGCACAGGCTGGACAAGGATATAGATCCCCACCAGGGGAAGCAGAAAAGTACAGGAGAAACCTGCAGAGTAGGGTTGGCGTTCTGGGATAGGGAACAGGAAGGTATCATCTGCCGGTGGCTTACAGGATGTGTGGACCAGGTGGTTCCAGATATTTGAAGTTCACAGACCAAGTACACTCTGAAAACAGGGGCCAGTGGGGTGGGTGAGGGTGGACCATGTGGATTTGTTAACTTTTACTTTTCTCCAGTATGAATCTAAATATCAAATCCTCATTATCGGCTGTCACTATCAGTTCATAAAAGAAAGGATGTTTTGATACCAAAAAAAGCCAGACGGGTATAATCTCAGAATGCAGGGCACTTCCTCCTAAGGAAGATCATCTGAGGACTTTCCACCAGTGTCCTTTTTACTTTATTCATGGACTAATACCAGCATTAATAGAATTTAGCACCAAAATCACGGCTGAAGAATACTGTCCATCAGCCCAGGTAGATGTAGATAGCAACAAACTATTGCCATGTACCTGAAGTGGTACAATCTTACACTTGTTATATAGAGAGTGTGCCAAAAAAATTATATGCACATTTTAAGAAAGGGAAAAACTGTATTAAAATTATAAAACTCAATATATACTGATAACAAAAGGTGAACATAAGTCATTTTTGGCCAGGGCTGGGTTTGAACCCACCACCTCTGGTATATGGGGCCAGCACCCTACTCCTTTGAGCCACAGGCACCACCCTTTCCTTCCTTAAAATGTGTCTACCTTAGGTGGGGTGTGGTGGCTTGTGCCTATAATCTTAGCACCCTAGGGGGCTGAGACAGGTGGCTAGCCTGAGCTCAGGAGTTCAAGACCAAGACCAGCCTGAGCCAGAGCAAGACCTCATCTCTAAAAAAATAGCTAGGCCTGTGGCAGATGCCTATAGTCCCAGCTATGTGGGAAGATGAGGCAAGAGAATCACTTAAGCCCAAGTGTTTGAGGTTGCTGTGAGCTGTGACATCATGGCAGTCTACTGAGGGTGATAAAGTGAGACTTTATCTCAAAAAAAAAAAAATGTGTATACCTTTTTGAGGGGCAGCTTCTGTATAATGTGAGATAATCTATAAGAATGTGTGAAATTTTCCACTTTGTATTTCCTCTTCTGTGTAAGAACCAAGCTGCAAGTTATTATTTTTGCATACATATATGTAATTTCTCATACTCCTTCTAGCCATGGGTTTCTAGACCTGTTCATCTACATGGTTCTTCTAAAAGCCTTCTACTCCTTTATAGATTCCAACAGTAAGAGAGCAGCAAATATCAAACTCATTAATCTAAAGGCCAACCTTGAAACCCCCCCCCCCCCACTCATACACACTCATTATGAGGATCAATAATTCTCAGTTCTCTAAGGGAATCTTGTATCCAGGGTCCTGGAGCAAAGTGTGGGATGTATACTCTGAAGCTTAGCAACGCAAGTTGTTAGCAACAAAGCCATTTCTCCAGCCCTTTTTATGAGAAGAACTTTCCTGTAGCCGGCCAGATGCACAAACAAGACCTTTGAGTGCCTTTTACTGCTCCAATTATATAGAAGCCACCAAAACTGTGTGGCTAAGGAGCAAGCTCAGAAATCTATTTTTTTAAACCCTACTTAGAAAGAGATGGATGCTCCCAAATAACCCACATTTTTTAAATTACCAAGCCCTAGCTCTGAGTCCAGAACTAGAGTTTTGGCAAATAAGAAAGAAATTCTCCTGACTTCTCTCTCCATGATTAATATTTTGATCCCTTAGGAATAACCACTAGCAGTGATTTTCACCGGTGTGTTGTGGCACACTGGCCTGCTATCAGAGGATGTTAGGTGTGGTGTGAAAATTTTTCAAGATCATTAGTTAAATTATTTTCAAAAGAAGTTCAAAGCACAGTAAGGATATTCTTTTTTTTTTCCTTATGCTCTTTTTTTTGATCAACATAATTTAAGTGTGCCGTGGAAATTTAACTATAGGTTCAAGAGTTCTGCGAGGTAAAAAAAGGTTGAAAGTCTCAGCGCCTGTGGCTCAAGTGGCTAAGGTGCCAGCCACATACACCTGAGCTGGCAGGTTCAAATCCAGCCCTGGCCCACCAAACAACAATGACGGCCGCAACCAAAAAATAGCCAGGCACTGTGATGGGTGCCTGTAGTCTCAGCTACTTGGGAGGTGGAGGCAGGAGAATCACTTGAGCCCAGGGAGTTGTGGGTTGCTGTGAGCTATGATATCATGGCACTCTACCCAGGGTAATAGCTTGAGGCTCTGTCTCAAAAAAAAAAAAAAAAGTTGAAAAACCCTGCTGGAGGGCATTGGGTGGCCTGAAATCTAGACCCAGTTAACCACCAGGTGTGTGTCCCACTGCCTCGGTGAGACTTACAGAGGTTGACGTCACACCTGGGATCACAGGATTCAAGACTGGACAACTGTTTTTCCTTACCAAAAAAAAAAAAAAAAGATTGTAGCCCCTGAGAATTGAGTTAGGCAGAGCAAGAATGGAACACAGTCCTGTGATAAAATAAAATTAGATGGTAGCGACGGGAGGTCAGAAAGAATCCACTTGCAGTCACTTTCTTTCCCTATTAATCTACTCACAAGGCCTCACAATCCCCCTCTACCTCCATAACTACTTAGGGAGCTGTAATCTTAGCACTCCAGAGGCTAAGTTGAGTGGGTTACTTGAGCTCAGGAATTCAAGACCAGCCTGAGCAAGAGCAAAACCCACATCTTTACTAAAATAGAAAAACTATCTGGGCATCATGGTGGGTGTCTGTAGTCCCAACTACTTAGGAGGCTGAGGCAGGAGGATCCCTTGAGTGCGAGAGTTTGAGGTTGCTGTGAACTGTGACACCACAGCACTCCACCCAGGGTGACAGAGTGAGACTGTGTCTCAAAAAAAGGGTTCCAGGGAAAGAAGCCCAGGAGTCACAAGCACACTTACAATGGTTACTCCTGGGAAATAGTCTCCCTTCTTGAGGGCTGGACAGCAGACCTATCTTGCTTTGGCAATTTCTGTGAGACACTGCCATGGTGTTCAAAGGGAAGCTGGCCCACTGACTATGGGCCTTGGGTTGATTCTTCATGACAGGGAGGATGTTAGAGCGAGCCGGTTACAACCCCAAAGCTACTTCTCTCTGAGACTCAGAGTCCAGCTGGCAGCTTGGAGGGCAGTCTGTGTCCATGGACAGTTTCTGTGCAGGGCCAGGGGCCTGGGATCTGACCCAAAAATATAATTCTGGCCAGGTTAGTGCCTGTTCCCTTCCATAGTAGAAGTAACTAGACTTGGAGCCTGAAAAAAAAAATCTTTCTCTTAACCATAGATCTTTTATCTGGATGACTTTCTTTTCTCTTTTTCTAACCCCCCAAATAAAGCAACATAAGAAGGTTGCCTATTTCCACCCACTGCCACTTCTAGGAAGTTCAGCCCTTCAAAAAAAACCCAGAATAAAATTCTCTGTTAAAAAACAAAATAAACAATCATTTCCAGAGACATCTGTTCATAGTCTCTGGGGAACCTGGTCTCTCTAATATCCCACTGGTTGAGACCCAAGGAATTCTCTTATTATCTGTTGCAACTGAAGGCCCTTCAGGCCCCTGAGCTCAGGCCTGCCTGGAAACTATTCTCATCCCTGCGGCTGACCTGTGCAACCTTTCACAAGGCCGTCTCCAACTTAAAGAGCAGAAAGTGTTTCCTGAGAAATGTGAACTCAGAGGAAGACTCGGAGGTTGTGATTCAGACACTCTGTAAGACACCCCGTTAGATGGTTCAATGGTAGGCTTCGAGCCAAAGACTCAGCTCATCAATAAAAGGTCAACAGCTTTGGTTCCTCTAAGTTCTTACTCAGACTTCAAAGCACTGTTGGCAAAACTTTGCTTTGGTCTATTATGAGACCTTATAACCATGGGCAATTTGAGCAAGTCAGGTTGGTTTCCGAGTCCAAGTGAGTCATTTTCTAGGCCATGACTGCTGTCATGGAGGAGACAGTAGCCCCAAGCCAACAGATCCTCTTATCCACCAAGATGGGGAAAGACCACCACTCCAAAGCTCATAGAGTACATTCCAAAAATGCAGGGTCCCTACAAGGCATTTTCCCAGGGCTAATGCCATTGCTAATCTCTCTTCTATCCTAGGAAAAAGTGCTTTTCTGCCAACCACTAAACCAAGTGACCATGTTCTCTCTTCAAACCTCAGGTGGGCATTTCCTGTGTCATGGGAGGTTGGACTTTTATCCTCACAAAACAAAGGGCTCAAAAGTACAATAAAACAACACATTCTGTTTATGCCAAGAACTCTGTTTTATTAAATCCTTGAGTCTCAGATGACCCCACTTATTCACCATGTTTAAAAGTCTTTATTCAGACATGATCTAAACTTCTTTTTGAAATCGATAAACCACCCAACTTTCTAAACCGCACCTATGACTCTTGGTCAGGCAGATTTTCCCCACATTTTCCAAGGGTATAAGCATTATTTGACTGGTATTTTTTACAAAAAGTGAAAAAAAATCAAATAAGCATATGGGATGACTGCAACCAACCCATATCAATAAACAAAATAAATAAATAAACATTGGCTATGTACCTGCTGTAGGCAAGTCTTGGGGAAAAAGGGGAGAGACCATTCCAGAAATGACCCAAACACAGCACCCATCTTCAGGGAACACGTGATTTGTTTTTAAGAATGAGTGGTTATTTGACAACTAGAGCAAGTCAGATTAAAAAAAAAATAAGTGAATAAAGAAACAAATGAATGCAACTGATGATTTTTTTTCCTGCTTAATTTTTTTTTTTTTGAATATTCTTGCCTCAGCTTCCCAAGTAGCTGGGACTACAGGTGCCCACCACAATGCTCAACTATTTTTAGAGGCAGGGTCTCACGCTAACTCAGGCTGGTCTGGAACTCATGAGCTCAGGTGATCTGCCCACCTTGGCCTCCAAGTGCTGGGATTACGGGTGTGAGCCACCTCTGCTTAATGTTTTATCTGTTCCTCAAAACCTCAAATACATTTTTGGTTTCTAGAATTTCTTGCAATCTGGGGTTCACTCCAATTTGATCTTGAATGGTGATGGCAAGGGATCTTCCTGCCTCTTAGGGATAGGGTTTTCTATTCTGCTTTAAGTGATAATATCCTCTGCCCTCCTTTAAGTATTTTCAAATGATCTTTATGTGAGACTCCTACATATCTCTCCATGCTGACATCATTAGTATTTTGGAGGCGATGTTTCCTTGCACATAACTATGTTGGAATTGGGTTCATTGCTAAAGTTAATAATTCCATTTTCCGAGGAACAAATGCTACTTTTCCTCATGAGGTGTTTGCTGAAAATACACTCTAGGCTGGGCACCTGTCACTGAGTGGGTAGGGTGCTAGCCACATACACCGAGGCTGGTAGGTTCAAGCCTGGCCCAAGCCTGCTAAACAACAATGACAACTGCAACAAAAAATAGCCAGGCATTGTGGTGGGCACCTGTAGTCCCAGCTACTTGGGAGGCTGAGGCAAGAGAATCGCTTAAGCCCAAGAGTTGGAAGTTGCTGTGAGCTGTGATGCCAC
>CAUYQV010062034.1:0-17685 GCA_963574575.1 Galagoides demidoff
AAAAAAAAAAATGGCTGGACGTTGTGGTGGGTGCCTGTGGTTCCAGCTACTTGGGAGGTGGAGGCAGGAGACTTGCTTGAGCCCAGGAGTTGGAGGTTGCTATGAGCTGTGATGCCACGGCACTCTACCCAGGGGGATAGCTTGAGGCTCCGTCTCAAAAATAAATAAATAAATAAATAAATAAATAAATAAATATGAGGAGAGATGATGCCATCCAGGAAATCACAAAGAAATCTGAACGGGAAGAACCTCGATTGCAGAGTTTGTACTTGATCCTGTGTAGGGTGACCAGATTTTAACATCCGTAAGGTGGGACAACATGGTGGGGGGTGGGGTGGGGGCAGGGCAGGACAGGGGGTGGGGGGTGGGGGGGCCGGGGGGCGGGGTAGGGGACAGGGCAGGGCAGGGCTTGACAACAATGCAAACTTTGATAAGCAGTTCTCGATAGTCACTTCTCAGCAATTATTTGTTATTATTACAGTTTAACATTATAAAATTAACAAAAATAATATAAAACTCATATTCCGGGGAAATAGCCACATGGCAGCCAAAAACTGTATTATTCCCTTCTTGTTCTCCTGCCGGTTCTTGCATTCTTTCCAAAAATAAGGGCATTTTTAAAAAGCCACAGGACAAATTGTTCAAAAGTGGGACGTCTGGTCACCCTAATCCTGCGGGCAATGGGAGCCACAGAAGAACGAGGAGCAGGAGAGTGATGTGATCAGATCAATGTTTGAGGAATACCTCTCCAGCAGCTCCGTGAGGGACAGACTAAAGATGGAGACTAGGCTCAGGTGAGTCTGTGTCTCTCTGAGACCTACGCCCAGCACCATGGTTCAGGCCACCATCACCTCTCATCCGGTGACTATAACCAGCTCTAGTTTTGTTTCCTCTGGTTCTGAGCTCTCAAGAGATCAGTGTGATCAGTTCTTCTAGAGCACAAGTAGGATCATGTCTCCACCTGCTTAAAGCCTTAAGTGCCCTCCCATTGCCCTTTAGACAGTCCCTGCGTGGTCTGGCACAGGTCACCTCTCTGTATGAACAAGCTGCACGCTCCTCAGCAGAATCACCTTCTGTTTTCCCCGCCCCGGGCTCACAGTCTGGCCTTCCTCTGCTTCCCTCACTCCCCACCTCCCCCATTCTCCCTTCTACCATGTCAGTTCTCAGCTTAGCCATCACTTTCCCCACCTCTACCACTTTCTCTCTTGGATGCCACTTCCACCCGGAAGCTTCTCTGGGCCCAAGGCTAGGGAAGGTGCTCCTGCCCCATGTCCCCACTGTGGCCTGCACTTGGCTTTGTTATGGTTATTGCCTGGTCATTGGCCTGTAACCCACCTGTAATATCACAGCAAGGTGAGGAGCTGCCAATGAGGAGGACTCTGCTGTCACCTGTCTCACCTGACCTGGGGGAGGAAACCATAAGGCCTGCGACAGGTTGTAAAATCACCACACCAGTGCACACCTCATGGTAGCACTTAGCATTTAGTATCCCATCATCTCTTTCAATTTCTGTCTCTCCCTCTGGGTTCACAACTCATTCAGGGCAAGGACTGGAGCTTATGTAGGTCTCTGTCCCCAGCTATGGGCAGGCCCTGCCTTCTAAGGCCTCACAGTCAGTCTCAGGTGGCACCTATGAGCACAAATGACTTTTTTTTTTTTTTTGTAGAGACAGGAGTCTCACTTTATCACCCTTAGTAGAGTGCTGTGGCATCTCACAGTTCACAGCAACCTCCAACTCCTGGGCTTAGGCGATTCTCTTGCCTCAGCCTCCCGAGTAGCTGGGACTACAGGTGCCTGCCACGACGCCCGGCTATTTTTTTGTTGCAGTTTGGCCAGGGCCGGGCTTGAACCTGCCACCCTTGGCATATGCGGCCGATGCCCCACTCACTGAGCCACAGATGGCGGCCAACACAAATGACTTTTTATGGGTGAGATTGACAATGAGAGATGACACTACCTCTGGGCTGCAGGACATATGGAAAGTGTTTGGACTGTGGTGTCGAGCACAGAGCGAGGTCATTGGTTCCATTGGGGGGCTTCTACAGAGCTCCCGGGATTGTACATTAGGGCCAGGGACAAGGCATTCACCGCAGTGGGCTAACTCTAACTTCCTCTCCCCAGATCTCCGTGTTTTAGCCAATACAGCATTTTTTTCTTCCTCCGTCACAGTGCAATGCAAGCTGGCAGAGGACTGCCATTGGGACCAACTCCTTCTGTTCAGAGCAGGAGTCCCTGATCTTGGCATATTGATACTTGGGAACTAGATGATTCTTTGCTGTAGGGGGCTGACCTGTGCATGGTGGATGGCTAGAGGCCTCCCTCACCTCTACACCCTTGCTGCCAGCAGCACAGCCCTCCCCCTACTTGTGACTACCAAAAATGCCTCCAGACATCGTTGATCTTCCCTGGGTGGCAAGATTGTCCCAGCTGCAAACTTCTAGTCTGACGGCTCTGCCCTCCTCTAGCACCTTAGAGTTCCCGCATCGGGTCTCCGTCCACTGGGAGCAGAGGGAAGGGGCAGAGCTTCGGGCCACACATGTTTCACAGGCCAGGCTGCAGGTGGTAAACACCGTATCTCCTCAGATTCTGTCAAGCTGACTTAGTCCCATGTCTATAGCCTGGAACAGTGGTCCCCAACCTTTTTGGTACCAGAGACTGATTTCATGAAAGACAATTTTTCTGTAGACTGGAGGTCGGAGAAATGGTTTCTAGATAATTCAAGTGCATTACATTTACTGTGTACTTTATATCTGTTATTACCTTGTAACACATAATGAAGTAATTATTGAACTCACCATAATGCAGAATCAGTGGGAGCCCTGAGCTCTTTTTCCTGCAACAAGATGTTCCCCAGCACTAGCATCACCGTGTCAGCTGCACCTTGGATCATCAGGCACTAGATTCTCAGGAGCAGCCTGCAACCTTGATCCCTCACGTGCACAGTTCACAGTAGAGTTCATGCTCTTATGAGAATTGAATGCTGCTCCTGATTTGAGAGGAGGCCCAGCTCAGGTGGTGATGTGAGCTTTGGGGAGCAGCTGTAAACACGATGAAGCATTGCTCACCTGTCATTCACCTCCTGCTGTGCAACCTGGTTCCTACCAGGCCATGGACCAGTGCCAGTATATTACTGGGGGTTGGGAATCATAGGCTTAAAAGTCTCTGAGTCCCTCCATCTGCTATGTTGACTTAGCACCTCCTCTGTGACATGGCAGGGTTGGCCAGACACATTAGTCCCTGCTCTTGTGAGCCTGTTTCCCAGCTGTGGGTATGAGCCTTCCTCACACACAACATCCCAAAGGATGGATACAAGCCAATGCCAAGGGAACCCAGCACAGCACGACTGCAGCTGTAGGAACCCCCACAGAAGCTGGAGATTGGACTCCAGAGGTGGGAGAGGCTGGAACACGTGGGAAACATGGAGGGTTGTGTTAGCACACTAGACTATCAGGGCCGTGGGGGGACTCGGGGTCACAACGCTAGGTGAACACAAATCCTTTCGTTCCCATTTTTCTGTGAATGGCGAGTGCTTTGGCTCTCTGGATGGACTAGATTAACCCTCACCATGAAGGACTTTTCTGGAAGCCTCTATAGGAAAATGGCCTTTTCGAACCCCGTCTGGAGTCTCTTCCTCCAACAGCCATGAGAAAAACGCTTGGACCGTCTCCACGGCAAATGTTTCCCGTGGGGTAGCTGGGAATTAATTAGAAAAGCCAAAAAAAAAAAAAAAAAAAAGCTCTCAAGTCAAAACACATATCTCACAACCTATTAGCATTAAGATTAGCATTAAAGAAAGTTGGAAACTATAACATTTTAAGCACAATTTATAAGTCTAATTTCCTGTGTGGCACTCTCAGATAATAAATGCTTTTCCTTCAAGTTGAAAAGTCCTGGTGGAAAGTGGGGGGTGGTGGCAGGGGGAGAGGGCAAAAGAAAGAAAAAGTTAATTTAAGGCCTATTAGTTTATTTTTAGTCGCCCAAGATCTGAGGGGCTGAGAACATTTCCCTTTTCTGATGGAACAGGCCTTCCTGTGTAGCGAGGAAGTCCCCTGACCTCGGGCCTCCTCCAAGGTGCTACTGATTTTTGACAGAATTCCTCAGGCAAGGGCTTTGAAAGAGGCTAAGCGGGGCCTGCAAGGGGAGGGTGATCGGGGCCTGGAGGGGCAAGGTTAATTGCTAGGAGCAGCAGAGATTGAGGCTGCGAGGCCCTGGATGCCTGCGACCCAGAGGCCGCTTCCTGCACTGCTCTGGAAGAAGTTGGGTCGCCCACCGCTTCCATAATAAGACATTCCTGTTAATTTGCCGGGAGCTGAAAGGGATTTCTGTTTTTAGCTTTGGGTCTGTGGCAACTGTTTTGTTTTAGATGAAAATTAAATGGGGACAAGGAGCTGGGGTTGGTTGGGGGAGGGGAGGAGCCATAATTGAAGTGCATTACTGGTAATTACCTCGTCCTTTCTTTCACTCATCATGTTGACAGAGAAATCTATTACCCGGCAGCTCCGTTTCCACAAATTGCCCTTCCCTGAGGACTTGGGGAGGGGGTGGGCCGGTGGTGCTGGAGGAAATCATTGCTTTGTTCCAGAAAGTGGGACTCCAGCCATCTTCAGCTCAGCTCCAGCTGTCTCCTCACCAGAGGGAGGGAAGTGAGCAGGGACCCGCTCCAGGCAGAGGGAGTCACCTGGGAGTCTCTTTCCCTGTGCTATGCTGCAGACCTGTGCAAGGTCGACTAGGTGGGTGGGATACAGCCTTGTCCCTGCCTCTAAGGAAGACAGCGGGCTGGATGGGGAGCCCCTGCTTGAGGGAGCAGCCCTGTTTCACAAGCTCTTGTGTGTTTGTCCAGAGAAAGGAGGAGATGAGCGAGGGGAGGGCCGAGGGCCATGCCTTCTGCTGTCATTTCTGGGCTGCGGCCCTGCCTCGCACTCCCTCCTGCTCTGGGGTCTCGCTTTGCTCCTCCCCTCCCTGTCCTGCCACCTCCTGCACTGCCTACCGTTCACCTTCCTCTTTCCTCCTGTCTTCAGGCTTCAGCCTCCCTACGGCCAGTGTTGGGGAGTTGGGAAGAGTTATGTCCACACCCATAGGATCTCCCCTCCAACCTCCTGTCCATTCTCCCAGATCAGGACTGGGACTCTGGGGTGTGCTGGGGCCCTAGGGACCCGCTCGAGTGTAGGAAGATGAAAGTGCTGGGGACAAGACCCCGCAGAGCCTGCCCGACTTCCCCGCCTGCCTGCCCTCAGCATTTACTCCCTCAAATGCCTTGTATGTCACCACTGTTGTGAGTGAGGGTTCGAGGACACAGCCAGTCGGGCCCCTGGGGCTGAGACTAAGGACACTGGGCTGCCCCCAGTCCTGGTCTCTGCTCTATAAATACCTCCGGCATCCACAATGATGTGAAAGCAGCAGAAACTTTGACCTCAGGATCTGAGAGAAGATTGCATTCTTAATACCTGGCAAAGCCTCTGGAAATTGTTTTTAATAAAGTGATTTTGGAATGTTCCTGTTCCCCTGGCATCCTTGGTGATGTGCTTTCTGCCTGTCCAATGAAAACCATGCACAGTGGCCCATAAAAGCCTCCCTGCCCTGCACCTGCCCTCCACCTCCTCCCTCCACGCAGAGCCCAGAAGGAGGCTGCTTCTCCCCAGAGGGGCATGGGAAGGGCCTGGTGTGGGGTCTACAGCTGCCAGGCCATCAGCCCCACTCACCTCCCTAGCTGGTTTTCAAGCTTGAGAGACCATGACACATATCCAAAACAAGAGCATGGCTTGCACTGGTACATGGCTGGGACTGTGCCTTGAGCCAGAGTGTGAAGGAAGACCTGGTGCCCACCAGTCTCCTGAGGGCTCCTGGGAGGGACATGGGCTGCCATCTTTCTCAAGTCCTTGGCCTTTAGCTCCTGGCCTAAGGCCCCCAGCCTAGAGCAGGAGTGAAAGGAACATGTCTACTGATGGACTTGAGCTGAGAACTGTGTTCCAGGCTGCTGGAGGAGGACCAGGATATAAAGACATAATCAAATCCTGTCCACAAACACTGGAGGGTACCTGGGAATGGGGGTGGCTATTTGAGGTCTCAGGCCACCCCGCCTCTAGCCAGCCTCACTGCCCTATTGACTAGAAGCACACTTGGCACCCCCTACCTCCTGTACTGCAGCAGCCTGGATCCCAGGTGGAATGGTATCCTGATGACCACATGGATCCCTTCCTTCCTCAGTGGCTCTAAGTAGTGTCCTAGCACAAGGTCTGAAATGATGGCTGGACCTGTTTCCACAACAGCTGTTGGATATCCTCGAATTGGTGAGGCCGTAGGAAGACTTGACATCTGAGAAAAGAGCCACAGCCTGTGAGACTTCCCAGAAGGCCACCCAGCCACTCCTTTAGGAAAATCAAACAGCTGACCAATGTTTTAGCTCTGAGAGGCTCAGGGGCCATAGAAAGAGTAGCTTTTGGAGTCAGATAGATCTGAGTTCACAATCTGGTTCTGTAATGCGCTAGTTCTGGGACCTTGGACAACATCACATAGCCTCAGTGACGCTTTCCTTGTCTTTTAAATATAATAAAGTCAATGATGCCACCCACAGTGTTGCTGAGGGGATTAGGGAAGAAGGTGACTGCTCTTCTAAGGTGGCTCTTGACAGGTCCTGTATTCCAGATAGAAGGTACTCTCTGCTTCCTGAATGGATCTTCTCCAAATAAGCTAAGGACAGCTGTGCAGCCCAGGACTCTCATACAGGATGGAAAGAAAAGTGACTCTGGAGTAACTACCAAGTCTGACCTTTGATCCCAACAGGTCAAGGTGAACACACACTATAGGGAGTATGTATTTTGTTCTCAAAGACAGACAAGTCGTTGAAACCCCCATTTTCTTATTGGTCGCACGTGCTAATATAAGAATGGAGGAGAAAAGAAAAGGAGTGGGGGCTGAAGAGGATTCTGCTTCATTCAGTGCTCTCCTAAGGTCCTGGCTGGCATAGTGTCATCCGCCATCTTACTCGGACAAGCAGTTACAGGTTACCCTCTGAGTGCCAGAAACCATGCCACATGCATGCACAGAGGGTGCCAAAAAGTGTATATACATTTAAGAAAGGAGAAGATGATATTAAAATAGAAATACTCAGTACATACTTATAGCAGAAGATGAATGCAAGTCACGTTGAGCACCTCTTGTAATTGCAAAAGCCAAATGTGCCTAGAGTGTTACTACTTTAATTTTTTCTATACTATATTTCTTGGCACACACACATATCATCATCCAATTTAAATCCTCAAAACAACCCTGTTGTAGATACTATTACCCATATTTGTATGGGTGGTGGCCAAAGGCCTGCTAGGGCCCTGGTTACATGTCAAAGCCTTCTGGTTGAGTTTTGGGGATGATTCTTTGGTCTGGCAAGGTTCCAACGCCTTACCTTCTTCCACTGATTCCAGGTGAATACTCTTTAGAGGGGCTAGAGCTGGGCTGCCGGTGTCTTTCTGCTGGCCCTACCCAGCCAGGAGAGAGGCATCTCATTGCAGGAGGAAGGGTTTCTAGAGATGTCTGAAAGCTTCCAGCTCTCCCTTGGTGTGGAGGTCAGTCTCTGCAGGCCTGGGATGGAGGGTGGTGTGGTCCACATGGAATGGTCTGAGTAGCTGTTGCTCAAGCTGCTCCTGGGTACGAGTTTTATCCTGCTGATGCATGTGGGGAGAATTTCCTGATGAAGGAGACACTGTGATGGAGGGCAGAGGAGGCAACTTCAGGGTGACAGCTGACTTCATCCCAAGAGTAAATAGTGGGAATCAGAGGCCACATTCACCCTTAGTCGTGAAGGGAGAGAACAGAGAGGGCACCCACCCCAACCTCCTCATGGGCCCTGCTGGGCCCAAAGGCGGGTGGACGCCTGTCCAGAGTCACCTCCACCTCTCCTTCCCCATTGCCTGCTCTCACGGCACTATCCCAATATCACAGTGAGGTTAATTTCACTACGAAAAAACTCTCAGGATGGAAAATCCCCCAACTGTTCTTTGCTTGGGTTTAGTTTTTAGAAATTCAAGGACGTGCGTTTCAGTTTTTTTCAAAATGAATGTTTAAAATTCAGGCATCTTTTGTTCCGCTCCCTCCTGGAAGAATAAATCTGGGCCCTTCAAGATCACGTTTAACAAGCGTAACAGCTTGATGAAATGCTGATTTTCATATTGTTCTCAAACTGCACAGTTGCAGAAGCCAATGCCAAATGAAAGCAGGAGATTTCGAAGGAAAAAGCTTAAAATTTAAATCCACGTTGACAAATCCGAGGGTGAATGGCGGCGTGATGAGCTCAGGGTTGTCATTTTTCCGTCAGCCTGGAAAGGCGGTGGGGCGTGGCCAGGGACACAGACTGCGGTTGGGGACCTGGCTCAGATCTCAGCCCTGCCACTGCTGGCTAAGCCACCAAGTACAAATTTGTTTGTAAATGATAAGGGAATCTCAGCTGGCTCTGAGGATTTGGCTAGGTTTTGTGGCTTCATGAGGTACAAATTGACAAGAAACTTGAGAAAGGCAATGTCTCCCTTGGACAGGGCTAAGATTTGAGTTTACTCCAATGCAGCTTTGAGTTTACTCGCGGTGTTGAAAGAGTAGGGAGCTTGGGAGGCATCGTCATGCATGGAAAAAGGAATGGGATTCTCAAGATGGGATTCTGCTCACTGGCTGATTTGTCGTGTGGTCCCTGAGCTGATAGATCAGAAATCGTGCATAGCACCCACATCAAGGGCAACTCAGAGTAACGCCTGGAGCAGAGGCTGGTACTGAATAATTTCAAAGGATGAGTAAGCCATGGCCATGCTGGGCCTCCCCTGGCTTGGCAGCAGCGCTTGTAGTGATTACCTGGCCATGAGCAGGTTGAAGTAGGGCGAGGACTTCTCACACACACACACTATAGTTACCAACCCTGGACCAGTGAGTTCCAGGTTCCCGTGGGGGGTTGATGACATCATGCTCTGAGTACACACGACATTGGAACCACTCACTGCAGAAGCACCAAGCTCTAACCCTCTGGAGAGCTGGGCACTGGGTGCAGGGCCACTGCGCAAGTCCAGGGGGCGCCCTTCACATTGGCCACAGGGAGCACGTGCCTACAGAGCAGTGTAGCACAATGGCCGTGGCTGGCTGCAGCTCCATGAGACTAACAGAGCACTGGCCAGGGACCTAGGAGACTTGGGTTCTAGTTCCTTCTCTGGATCTGCTGCTAACTCCCAGTGGGGGACACATTCAGGGGCCTCCCCTGCTCCAGGCTCTGGTGCTCCTGTCTGTGTTTGCATCCACTGGTTCCCAAGTGCTTGCCAGGGCCCTGTTACCAGCACTCAGGATTCTAAGTGCTTGGGTGTTGGGGAGGTTCTGTTTGTTTTGCCACAGGGCCAGGTGCAAAGCCAGGCTGACTCTTCAGGTTGTGGAGGGCAGTGGTGGTGCTGGTGGTGGGGCTTCTAGCATGGGGCAGTGCTCCTGCCAGTCCTGAGACTCTGGGGCTCCTAGCAGAGTACTTGAGTGGCCATCGCTTTTGGACACCACCCAGAGCAGGCTTCATCCAGCCTTCATCTTCTCACTCAGGGGTTGAGCCCAGCCCCATCCTCCGCTCCTTGTACAGAAGCTCTGGGGCCTCCTATCCAGTCTCTGCCCTGGCCCTGCTGTGCCCTCCCTCTGAGCCTTTGAACGAACCAGTACTTCTGCCCAGAATGCCTTCTCCCTTCCTCTCACCTATCCTGGAGGTCTCACCTGAGCAGAGCCATCTCAGTGAGATGCACTTAGACTCCCTCCCTTCCAGAGAGAAGCAGTCACCTCTGCTTGGTGTGGCTTTCTTTCAAGGTTCTACTGTCTTTTCCCCAGTGCCTGGGGGCACATTCTGGGAAGGGAAGATATCTATCTGTAGAGAATAGTAACACACTTAGATTGAGCACTGACCACGTGGCAAAGATTCTGCATGCATAATTTTATGAAGCAGGTACCAGACTTGACAAGCTCCATAGAGGAGGAAACTGAAGTTCAGACTGGAGACCTGCCCAGAGTGTGCCATCCTCTCTGCCCCACCCTTCACTCCCTGCTCAGGTTCTGGGTACCAGGCACACTGTCGTGGAGCAACAGGTGTCCAAGCATCCTGGGCCAGAAGCCTTGGCAACCATGCAACCTGGGGAGGGTGGTGGATTGATCCTGTGTGGTGCCGCAGGGCAGGCATACACAGTACTGAGTGAGACTCACCGTCTTTCAGGGGAACTGTTATCTGTGCAGGCTTGTTTGTGGTACATTGAAATAAATTCCTTCCAGGGGGATTTATCTTTCCTGTCTTTGTGTGTGTGTGTGTGTGTGTGGCAAGTGTTAAAACTAGCTTTCAAGATCTGTTAATGAACGCCAGAGAGATTATGCTGTTATCTCCATCATTTGTGGAGAAAATCAGGTAACCAGACTATTTACTTTATATAATAGATGTGTGGGCTTCTTGTTCGCTCTCTGAAAGAACATTCCTACAAGGGTCATTTTTTATTTCCTGAGATGCTTTTTTCTTAATTGCTTGAAGGTTTGAATGTTGCTCCCTTTCCCCCAAGCTCGTTCTGTGTAAATGCATTTCCTCATGTCCCATTTCCCTGACACCTCCGGTCCCCTGGAGAAGCAGAGCCCCTCCTCCAGCCTCCCACGTGCCTTCTGTCTCACCAGGAAAACCTCCGAGATTCGAAACCAAGTTGGAAGAAACACAGCTCCTTTGATTTTTCTCTTTTGTAAACAGATTTGATACAATGAAGGGGGAAGAACCGATCCTGGCTTGGAGGAGAGCTGGCTTCTGCTCCCAGACCTGCCTTGAGTTGCTGAGTAACTTGGGAACATCGCTTCTTCCTTCTGTTTCCTCAACTCTAAACCAAGGAACAAAGACAAACTGTGGGTCTGAGAAGTAGGATGACAGTAATTGAGGGTCCAGGAGCTGATTTTGGTGGACTCAGAGGGAATATCTTTCTGCAAGCTCTCCGATGCGTCCAGTCTGCCCAGTGAGATGAGCCGAGCTGAGAGTGGGCAGCTGGAGTGAAAGATGCCGCAGTAGGGGTGCGGATACTGATGGGGTTGGTCTAGGGGACCATCAAGTCTCATCTAGCCTGAGTCTCTGGGTCCTTAGCTGGATGTTGTCAGAGGTTTTTCCATCTTCAAAAGTCCTCAATCCACCTTGCTGGCTGCCCCTTCTCATTTCAAGTCTCCTTTTCCCTCAGTGGGGAGGGTCACCACCTGCAGGGACACTCTCCTCTTGCCTCTTCCACTCTTGCCCCTTGCACAAATGTCCCATCTGTGAGCCGAGCACATCTTCCTTAACACCTTGCCCTTCAGATCCCATGTGACCACCCTGGAAAGACAGGACGTGGGGATGGGATAGTTCCTAAATGTGACTTCATCTCCGCAGTGCTGATCACTGACTGCAAAGGGGGCAAGCCGGCCAAGCGGAGATTCCCCAACCGGTGTCTCCTGTCATTGTCTTTGAATATTGTATATATCCACTCTAAGAAAAGGCTGTCACTGGCTTTGCCTGGGTTAGGGTTAGGCAGTCTGCCCTCAAGCACTGACCCTTCCTGCCCTGCTGGGGCAATTTTCCCTGAAGCCCCAGCAGTGACAGTCACCCCACCCAGCCTCCAGCCACCCACCACACACTCGTGTGGGCCTGCTACATGACCGAGACGTGAACGTCCATCACACGCGGCCTTGACGCTTCAGGGCGTATGTGTGACAGCTGCCGGCAGGGACCTGGCTGACTGCTCTTTAAACCTCTCTCTATGACACACAACCGCTCGTGTGTCTTTCTCTCTCACTAGACTGGGAGCTCTTGGGGAGGAAGGGTTGTGTCTGGTTTGTCCTCATCTTCCTGGGGATGATGACCGTGCCTGCCACAAAGTTGGGGCTCCATGCTGGTCGAGGGGATGAATGTGTCAAATCGCAACCAGGAACAAAGGCTGCGTGTGCCAGTTGACATTTTTTCCCCATCAAAGATGATTTCAAGGGGTCTGGAAGTCCTAGAAAGCCTCCAAGATGAGGTAACTTGAAGTAAAGAAAAAAAAAATTAAATAGAGTCAGATAGGAAGAGAGGACATCCCTAAAATAGGAGGTGAGGTAGACATGTGGGGACCTGGACCTGATGGCATACGGGGGTATGTGTGTGAGGGGAGGGGCAGAGGGTCTTTGGGAATGAAAGAAGTCACTAAAAACACCATGTGAAAGTAAAAGGGAGCAGGAGAGAAGAGCCCTAACCTTGACCCAGCCTGTGTGTCAGAGGCTTGCAGACCTGGATTTTATTTTTCCTCCTCCACAGGGTCAAGGCCATGTGACAAGTGGGGTCAGAGACCGGAGCACCTGCCCAAGGCCACACAGCAGGAAGACCAAGTTGTTCCAACCCATACTCTGTGCTCTTTTCTGCATCACAACCTTAAGCCTGGGCTGCCCTGATCAGGGCAGGGGAGTCCCCCCCGCACCCCGGTCCCAGCATGATTCTAGGAATGGGGAGTTTGATGACGTGGTCCTTGGAGGCGCTCCAGCCCATCCTGGAGTCAAGATACCTGGGCCTAGTTCTATCACTGCCTCGCATTGGCTGTATGGCCTTGAAAAGTCCTTTCACTTCTCTGAGTCTGAGGGGCTTCTCCATCCCTCTGAATAATGACAAATTTGGGTCCAGTGACCTTCTGTCTAAGGAAAGACCTTTGCTCACTCTCTACCAGAGAGGGTGGGAGGGCAGGACTGCAGTGTTTGTGTGGGGGAGCAGAGACGGGTCCCACCTGCAGCCTCACTTCTCCCTGGGAGCTGGAAAGACACCTGTAGGGAAGACAGCGGGACAGGAGGAAGGAGGGGAGGGCTAGAGGTCAGCCCCTTAGCTGAGCTGGCCCAAGCCCCAGTCTCAGAGCTTCAGGTCCCTCTTGTAAAGGTAACTCTACTTCCAGGAGACCTGTGTGCAGAATAAGGTACACACAGAGCCAAGTGTACCCCAGAAGCAGCTTCCTCTGTCACATTCTGAGTGTTTGGGGTATATAGAAACACATTCAGCGCCTCACTCCGGCTTCCACCTCTGCTGCCCGCAAAGGAAGCTGGAGATTAGGGTGGATGCCTCTGAGTAATTTAGTTATTCACTGATTTAGTAAAGATATACAGGGTGCCTACTATATAAAACTCAGTCCTGTGCTGGGTACCAGGCCCATGGTGGTGGACAAGTGAGACTTCATTGAGCTGACCTAGTGGGATATACGGGCAGTCAACAAGTGATTAAATAAACAAGATTCTTTCAGACATGATGAAGGAGCTGAGCAGACACTGAGTGAGCAGGGCGGCTAAGGGCTTCCTCTAGACCCGTGTTTCTCAAACTTCTTTTTTTTTATCTCATGGTACACTTGAACCTATAGTCAAACTGCCACGGTACACTTATGTTGATCCAAAAAAATAAAAAAAGAATATACTTACTGTGCTTTGAACTTTGAACTTTGAATTATTTTCTTTTGAAAATAATTTTAATTAATGATCTTTTAGGCTTGGTGCCTGTGGCTCAAGTGGCTAAGGCTCCAGCCACATACACCTAAGGTGGCGGGTTCGAATCCAGCCCAGGCCCGCCAAATAACAATGACGGTTGCAACCAAAACACAGCCAGGTGTTGTGGCAGGCACCTGTGGTCCCAGCTACTTGGGAGGCTGAGTCAGGAGACTCACTTAAGTCCAGGAGTTGGAGGTTGCTGTGAGCTGTGATGTCACAGCACTCTACCTAGGGAGACAGCTTGAGGCTATGTCTCAAAAAAAAAAAAAAAAAGATCTTTCGAAATGTTAACAGCACACCCAAGATCCTCTCTCGGCACACCCATTGAAAATCACTGTCCCAGACAAACCAACCAGGGAAGGCCTCTCTGAGAAGATGGGACTGATGAGCCAGGGCCAGCCATGCAGCTGGGGAAGGAGCCCCAGGAGGGGGCTTTGTGAAAAGACCTTGAGACCCCAGAGAAGTCTAGTGCTGCCTGGCACCAAGGCCATTGAGCTTTGGCTTCTTACTCCCTAGGACAGAGGTATTTTGTGGCCAGACCCCAAAGAAAAGACCAAGACCAGGCAAACTCTCTGGTCTGCAGGAAATCCAAAGCTCTGATTCCAGCGTCTGTCCTCATCATTCCTGGTGTTTGACAAGGACTTCCTGTCCATTCCAGGCTCAGCCTCCAAGTGCAGAAACCCCGCAGCACGCCAATGAAATTGATTTAGTGTTTGCCGCCCATTCCCTTCCCCAGCCTCGGGCAGGAGAGATTTATGGCTCCTGGAAGTGCCACCCCTCCCTGCTTCCTGTAAATCTCCCACCACATTTTGGGCGGCTGGAGCTATTTGGGTAACCTTTATCTGAACCAGAACTTCCTCGCCAGGAACTTCAGAGGGTACCTCCAGGAAGGATAGGAGAACTCCAGGGGCCGACTTGTTTTGGGGGAAGATTCCAGGCCTGCTGAGGACAGCTGCGCGGCAGGCATCGGGCAGAAAACAGAGTTCTTCTTTGATGCCATGACTGCCTTTGTGGGGATGGTGCAAAGCCCCAAAGGAGCCTTTAGGGTTTATGGAGGGCGTGTGGAGAAGCAGCACACTGTTAAATCTGATGTCGGGCCCCTGAAATGAGCAGGATGGGGAGGATCAGCCGGGGCCAGATGCTCGTGGTGGAAGGGACGTCATATGTTGTAGAAGACACACAGGCCTTACAGATGTATCATGTTTGTACCAATGTGTGCACTGCCTGTTTCCCTGCCCAGAATCTCAGCACCATGAGGCCAGGTCTCTGATTACTCTCAGGGACGTCCCCACACTTAGAACCACACCTGGCTTCTGGTTAACACTCAGTGGTGGAACTGGTGAGGGAACAGATAACTGGGGCTATATTCTGGCTCCATCACCGAGTGGTTTGGGCAAGCCTCAGTTTCCTCCTCTAGACGTTGGGAATAATAATTAATCAGTCAAGATATTAAAGGAGCTGCCGTTTGCTTCCACACATTTAGTAAATGCTATCTCCATTCTCTTTCTTCTTTCCTGGTCCTCTCTGAGGCCTGGGAGTCGAGTAAAAAGCGTGGGTGCTGTGTCCTCTCAGCAGCGGGGCCACTTCTCGTGTGCAGAGGGAGCCATCTCAGCAAGTGTAATTTGCATGGAGGTGGAAACGTGTAGCTTGCTTGGAGGTGACTAAGCAGAGTCCAGAGGGGCCCATTGCAACCCCCCACGGAGGGGGCAGCCTGCTGGGGAGAGGACAGCACTCAGGGGGTCCAGGATAAAGTCAGCCTCTCGGCAGCCAGCATGTGGGAAGAGTTCTGGGATCCTGACAAAGCTGGATCTCCCCTGGCACCCCAAGGTCCCCGTGGTGCCCTCGGTCAGAATAGTAGCCCTTCTTTCATTGCCTCCCCACTGGAGAGCGGGGTCCTTAAATATCTGTGGCTTCCTCTTCTCAGAGTCTGAGCATGGTGGTTGAGGGGCAGCTCTGGGTGACACAGGGGAGGAGGAATGAGTCAAACCTCCTCCTGTGCCTGCAGTGACATTTATCCTGAACAGGGTAGCCCGTGGCTGCAATCTCTAGCCAGAAGGAGTAAAGCAAAATTGCTTCAGTAAACAGCTCAGTCCAGAACAAACCCAGGCCTCATTAAACCGCAATTAGGATTTGTGGTCCAGCTTCACAGGAACACCTTTTGGGACCCAAGACTGTTTATTTGAGTAAGGCTGCGGCGAGTCTGGGGGAGGTGGGGTGGAGGTGGGGTGGAGGTCAGGCGGCGGGCGTTGGATCTTTCTGTCATTCTGGACACTTTAATAATGGGAAGACCTTTGACCTGAGCCCTCCCAGATCCCTGGATTCCAGAACCCAAATAACTACAGGCCAGCAGTTTTGAATCTCCCTTAAATTACTAATTAAATGGGATAAGGCATGTTAAGTGCTCTGCACATGGTAAAGACTCAGAGGATGCAAGCTGCCCCTGGCCGTTTGGCCCAGCACCATCCAGACGGAAGCCCCAAGAGGGAAGCTCACTTTTCACCCAAATTCTTGTTCAGAGTGTGAAAAGCCCCGGTATCTTTCATCTGGCCATGACTTTTTCCTATTGAAAAGGAAACAAGCAAATGAATAACCAGGTCTTTTGTAGTGGACCACAAAAGGCTTTAGGTTCTAAACACCATATTTCTCCCAGCATTCCTTGCAAGGTTCAGCCCTGGGACTCACCTCTAGCTCTGGGTTCTCCTGGAAGCCTTTGAATTTCTCTTACTCCACAGGTTAGCCACAAGAGCAAGCGTTCTCAGGGCTTTGACATCTACGAAGTACGTCTTCCACGTAGATTTCTTGTCCAATCCTCCAGGAGTCATTTCAGGTCAATGATACCAATTTTCTCATTTTAGACATGAGAAAAGCGAGGTTTAGAGAGGAAATGTTATTTTGCCCACTATGTCCAAGCCAGTAAGGAGCTCCCACCAAATGAGCCATCCAATTAAAAATCATGTATTGGCTCGGCACCTGTGGCTCAATTGGCTAAGGTGCCAGCCACGTACACCTAGGGTGGTGGGTTCGAATCCCCAGCCCGGGCCTGCCAAACAACAATGATGGCTGCAACCAAAAAATGGCCGGGCATTGTGGTGGGCGCCTGTGGTCCCAGCTACGTGGGAGGCAGAGGCAGGAGACTCACTTGAGCCCAGGAGTTGGAGGTTGCTATGAGCTGTGATGCCATGGCACTCTACCCAGGGGGACAGCTTGAGGCTCTGTCTCAAAAAAAATAAAAATAAAAAATAAATCATCTATTGAGCACCTACGAAGTGTGAGCACTTGAGATGCGACATGAGTGATGTGCTGCCCTCCATGTGTGGCCACCGTTGGTTTATTTGGCTGAATTTCTCTGGGTCTCTTAAAGCCACTTGCACAGGGTCCAGTCGCGGAAAGTTTGCTGGCTAAATGAATGGCTGGTGGGCTTGGTGACCAGGGGAGTGCCAGGAAGCTTCAAGCCCACCACCATTCTGCCTATGTGCTCTGAGCACCGCACTCGTGTTTTTAGGAGCTAGGATCACAGGGAGGCTCATTCCACCCACTTCTGATGCCTGGGGCCACACTCAGACATGCCATGTCTCTACAGAGGGCCTTGGAGGCTGCAGGCTGGAGGAGACCACTCCTTCCCCCTGACCCAGGGCCCCTGGCCGGCCAGCCCAAGGTTCCAAATGGGCTAATAATGGAATGGGACAACTGTCCTGCAGTGAAGCAGAATCCACTGACAGATTTGTTCTATTCTGGACAAAAAGCAGGGCAAGTTCCCTAAACCTATAATGACTGCATGCTAGGAGATGCTTTGTGTAGAGAGCCAGAATACAGGGCTGGAATTCTGCTTAGAAACCAGTATCAAACTTTTCTTTTTATAGGTAAGAAAAATGAGGCCAAAAAAGAATTCGTCCAAGCTCCTGTGGCCTATTCTAGAACATAATATTAGGACACATTATAATGTGAGGTTAAAGACTGGATCCTGTTAACCTACTGTAAGACACTGGGTAGTTCTCCCTCTGCTCTCTAGGCCTCAGTTTTTTCATCTGTAAAATGGGCAGTAGACAGTATTTCCAGTGTCCACCTGAGAGATTGCAGGTGGAGAACTCGGTTTAGCGCCTGGTCCACAGTGATTGCTTAGGGAACAGGAAACATTCACCTTGGTTACTGCCAAAGCTCTCCAGCAAGGTTTCTAAAGGGACTGTATCTTATAGCATTAAAACC